>MU767856.1:63456-93750 GCA_026770625.1 Nicotiana glauca
ATTTTTCCTTAATAATTTCAGAAAATAATTTAACAGAAAAATTCTTTTACCGGGGTTCTGGACCTCGGATTTCGACTCCGGGCACATGCCCGAGTCCCATATTTTTCTACGAACCTTCCGGGACCGTCCAATCTCTGGTTCGGGTCCGTTTACTAAAAATATTGACCAAAGTCAACTATAATCATATTAATATCAAAATTCTTCAAATTTTTCACAGATTCCATATATTCAACATAAAAGCTTTTCGGCTATGCGCCCGGACTACGCAGGGGTTAACATAAATGACTCTATGGCCGGTCCATCGTACTGGAGCGATTCGAGAAGAACGATTAGGCTCACGCAAATCGAGGCAATAGACAATGAGGTTTTCAAGGCCTCGGAAGCGCAGAGAAATGGAGAAATACGGTGATGACCCTTTGGGTCGCCACAAGCACCTGGCAGAATCACTTCCCTTGGAGCCTGCATCTTTATAAAGCACAATCCTAAATCCTTCCCCAAGTCTGAACATGAGCCAATAAGGCCAACCATAGCACCCTTTAACAATTCCTTTTCTCAAATTACCACTTATGTTCTTTTCCCGTAGCCGGAATAACTCAGAAATATGCTAACAACCAGAAAACCTCGCAAGTGGTTAACCATGCAACCCAATTATAGGCGGTGGGACTCTCCCACTTAGCTTGAAGCCACTATTACACAACTCTGGAACTTACCGGGATTCCTTATCTCTTATTGACGTAACCTTGCGTAATCAACTGCCTAAATTCTCGGATTTTTTCTGTAAAACCCTTTTTTTTATACTCTGAGTCATCAACCACATTCACACGACCAATATCTTTGCTGCATATTAGCCCATACTTCCAATTAAACCCGTAGACTTCAATCGCCAGCCACTAAAATCCCAAATCATTCCAAACTCTCCTTAAGGTGCGTAATCATCCTACCACCAAGCCCATATGCAACATACGCCACTCTCCCATTTTTGGCAAACTCACTTCTTTAATCAACCTCTAGACCTTTGCTTCTAACACCTGGCCTTCTAGAAATTTTAGCCACCGTCTATCACTTTCCATACATCTTTCCTCATCATTTGCTACTCAGTTGTTTCCTTAATTAAAATCTATCTTCGTGGCACTTGAATCCACAATTGCTGCTAACTTTACACCTTTTGGAATATCATCCTTCTCATACCATCGACATTAGAAACACTGATTCAACCCTGAACTACCGCGCCCTGTGATATCTGACAGCCACATTTTCGATACTATTTCATAATAGCTTGCTCCAAAGGCAAATTGTAGAAGATCGCAACACCGGCGAACTTAGTGCATTCAATTAGGAAAACGACATCCCCTTATAGAAGAAATCTCCACCACACTCTCATGTACCAAGTCTCATTACTCTACCATCCTAAATCTGCACATTCTTAGCCTGGTTGCCTTTCCCCTACCAGAAATAAAATACTGAATCACTAGATTATGCACTGAGTAAACCTCCCTTCAAGTCATTCACTGCCCCGACACATGGGAAACATCCTACCATCATATCACTATTGTGGAACAATCGTTCATAAGCAGTATGACAACTTGTGCCTAGCCTCAGAGCCCTCAGAAGTACCGTTATCCTTCCACAAGGCGACGATAATAGCTCAGACGACTATATGGGGAGAAACACCCCTCACCATATTCGTAATATCATTACAATTCTTCAATCCTTGATGAATAGCAAGCGCTTTGCGTCGCATAAGATTAAGTAGAAAAGAAACAAAGACATAAGCCTCAAAGGAATCAAATCGCACGATGAGGAATCAAGAAGGGAAGTACTCCTAACAGTCCTGCAGCCTCCCGAGGATAAGTAGAGACGTCTCCGTACCGATCCGCGAGACTCTACTAGACTTGCTCATAACTTGTGAGACCCTAGGAACCTAGTGCTCTGATACCATGTTGTCACGATCCAAAATCCACTAAGGGGTCGTGGTGGCGTCGTGCACTATTTTCAGGCAAGCCAACCAAAATACTTAATTAAATTCCAATTTTAATATTTGATAAAGTCATTTCCCTTTATACATTAAATAATAAATAATGAACTTTACACAAATAACCATGGAGTCTTTAACAAACTTGATATTGAACAATCCTATAACCATACCAGAACCCGGTATCACAAGTGCATGAGCGTCTACTAAAAAGGAAATAAAATACAACATCCGTCTGGAATACAGTGGACAGAAAGTAAATACAATATACTGGAAGGGACTATACTAGCTGCGGGCCGCCTTGAATAATGCAATTCACCTAGTCCCCGAATCATCCGTGCTGCTACGCCCAGTAGGCCACTAGAGTTACATATACATGTGCAACAAAAATGCACAGAAGTGTAGTATGAGTATGGAAAAATCGTGTACTCAATGAGTATCCCGTCTAATCTCGAAGAAGTAGAGACGAGACGGTCAACTTCGACACTTACTAGTGATCCAATAATGATGTCAATAATACATTAAATCGTGGATTTCTATAAGCATAATTTTAATCCAATGGAAGGAAACAAATAAATAATTATTTCTTTTATAGGAAATTTCCAAAATTCCTTTTCATTATTATCCAAATATTCTCAATCCATGAAGGGGCAATAACAACTTTAATAAGTGCAAGGCAGCAATACAAGCATGCGCAATTATGCCGAGGCGTACGACCTGCTCTAACGGAAAATAAACTGTGCACTGCCGAGGGTCAAATGACGCGAACCATAGATATATCTATTTAATCTACCGAGGCGTTCGTCCCGCTCCAAATAAATAAACAAACAAATAGTCAATCAAGAAGTCCACACAGAGTAACTGTCCAATGAAAACAAATCCTCTTTTAACCATTTAAGAAAGGTTTTATCTGTTTAGAAATTCATTTACCGATTCGATGTGATTTAAGAAATTCAAGCTATCAATAGGTTCTCAAGTAATCCAAGTATATCATGCTTTGAGGTCCTAACTACCCGGAGAATAGTATAATAGTAGCTACGCATGGACTCTCGTCACCTCGTGCGTACGTAGCCCCTACAATTAGGAGCACATAACCAATTATTTCACCTATGGGGAATATTCCCTCTTACAATGTTAGAAAGGAGACTTACCTCGCTCCGAAGATCCATAACCGGCATTTCACGCCCTTTCGAAGACTCTAATTGATGCACAACGCTCCAAAACTAGCCAATAGTTATACAAATCCATTAATATATGATAAACTACTCATATTAATCCAATTTATAACAATTCCTAACCCAATCGAAAAGTTGACAAAATTTCCCTCGGGCCCACACGCCCGGAATTCAAAATATTTCGAAGATAAAGTTTACCCATAGCCTCACGGACTCAAATATATAATATTCTCTAAATTCCATACCCAAAATCATGATCAAAATCCAAGAATACTAATTTTTTAGGTTTTCTTCAAAATCCCAAAATTTCTGCTAATTTACATGATTTTTCATGTTAAAATCTAGATATAATCCAAGTAATTAACTTGCAATAGGTGGGAATCACTTACCTTGACATGGATGATGAAAATGGAGCTCCAAAATCGCTCCTAGGTCGGCTCCCATGGAGGAAATGAGATGAAATGAGCCAAACCCATTAATTACACTTATACACTGCCCCTATGACTCTTCTTCGTGTTCACGAGACCCCTATCGCATTCGCGAAGAAGCAAATTTCCAAAAACCATTTTCGAAACTCTTCTTAGATAGACTCTAGTATAATGGCCATAATCTTTTGTAAAAAACTCCAAATGACAAATGGTTTAATATTGTAAAAGCTAAACACCAAGTCTACAACTTTCATTTTTTGGTCATCTCCCAATTCCTTATAGATTTTGGGATATAAGCAGCCAAAGTCAGCCCTGTGCATCACAATTTCTTCTTCATCTTCCCGGACAGCCTATAGTGTACTAGCCATACCTTTTTGTACACAAATCCAAATGCTAAATTATTTAAATTTATGAATACTAGACACAAAGGGATACAACTTTTATTTTTGGATCATCTCCAAATTCCTTATAGATTACAAGATATGAGCCTACGAAGTCAGATCTGTACAACAAAGATTTCCTTCTTCGCGAACGCGGAGAACAGAATCCCTGAAGCCAAATCCTTCTTCGCGAACGCGAGAGGACCTTACGAACGTGAAGAACAACACCAGATACCAGCACCAGCTATTTCAAAAATAGCCTGAAATGATCCGAAACCACCCCGAAACACACCCGAGGCCCTCGGAGCCCCGTCAAATCACACAAACTAGTCCCATAACATAACACGGACCTGCTCGAGGCCTCAAATCACATCAAATAATATCGAAATCATGAATCACACTCCAATTCAAGCTTTATAAACTTTGAAATTTTAAACTTCTACATTCGATGTCGAAACCCATCAAATTACGTCTGATTGACCTCAAAGTTTTCACACAAGTCATATTCGACATTACGGACCTAATCCAACTTTTGGAATCGAAATCCAAACCTGATATAAAAAAGTCCACTTACGGTCAAACTTCTCAAAAACCTTCAAATTTCTATCTTTTGCCAAATGACTCCAAAATGACCTACGGACTTCCGAATTCACTATCGATCGTGCTCCTAACTCCAGAATCACCATATGGAGCTATTCACAGGCTCAAAATCCCAAACGGACATCAATAACACTGAAATGCACTTCAAGCCAAGCTTAAGTAATTTCTTCTAAAATGCTAGCTTCCACAATAGGCATCAAAACGCTCCCCAATTATCCAAAACACGATCCAAGCATATGCCCAAGTCTGAAATCATCATAAAAATCTAATGGAACCTTCAGATCCCGGTTCCGGGGTCATTTACTTAAAAATACGATCTTAGCTAATTCTTACAACTTAAAGTTTCTGAAAATGAGAATTCTCTTTCCAAATCAACTTTGAACTTTCCGAAACTTAATTCTGACCACACGTACAAGTCATAATACCTGAAATGAAGCTGTTCATGGTCTCAGACTATTGAACAATGCACTAGAGCTCAAAACGACCAGTCGGGTTGTTACAGTTTTGGTTTTCAGGTTAATTAGAATAGATATGGAAGAATGATTCTCAGCTTGAAATTTTAAATTTGAAAGGTTCGACCTAGTCTTGAATTTTTTAGTATATGATCTCGAATTTGAATTTTTATGATTTGGTTAGCTCCGTTTGGGTAATTTGGACTTAGGAGCCTGTCCGGAATGTGATCTGGAAGTCCGTAGTAGAATTTGGCTTGAAATAGCGAAAGTAAAAATTTTGGAAAGTTTGACCGGGAGTGGACTTTTTGATATTGGGGTAGGATTCTGATACCGGAAGTTAGATCATGTCCGTAATGTCAAATGTGATTTGTATGCAAAATTTGAGGTCAATCAGACATGATTTGATAGGTTTAGGTATCCGTTGTGGAAGTTAGAGTTTCAAAGTTCATTGATTTTGAATTGAGATATGATTCATGTTTTTAGCATTGTTTGATGTTATTGAGGCCTCCACTAAGTTCGTGATATATTTTGAGACTTGTTGGTATGTTTGGGCAGGGTCCCAAGGGGCTCGGGTGAGTTTCAGGGTGGTTACGAACCATTTCTAGTCCATTTCTAGTTGCTGGTTTTTAGCTTCAGGGGAGTACAGTGTGTTAGCATAGACCTGGCCACATTAAATTTCCAAAACTGGAGCTGTACTATGCGATTGCACAAGTCTTCTCATGATCGCATAGAGTAAAATCTCTGCTGCATTGACCCAACTTTGGAACCTTATATCTCACAATCTATAAGGAATTTGAAGATGATCCAAAAATAAAAATTGTAGACCTTGATGTCTAGTTTTCAAAAAGTTAAACCAATTATAAATTGGAGTTTTTTTTAGAAAACTTTATGACCATTATACTAAAGGCTATCCGGAAGGGTTAGAGAAGGCTGTTGGAAAAATTTGTTCTACGCGATCGGGGGTGGACGCGATCGCATAGGGTAAAGAAGGGCTGTCAATTTTTTTGCTTTGCTATCGCATTATTTTGTCTGTGATAGCATAGGGTAAATGCCTGGGCAGATTATAAAGTACTCTATTTTGAGGATTTCAGCCATTTTTGCATTTTTAGAGCTATGGAGCTCGGATTGAGGCGATCTTTGAAGGGGTTTTCAGAGAAGTGATTGGGGTAAGTGTTCTTCACATGTTTTTGGTTAAATTCCATGATTGTATCTTGATTTTTATCACCTAAATTGGGAATTTGGGATGAAAATTGGGGGGAAAATGAAAGAGAATTGGAGAGATGATTTTGGGGATATGAATGGCCATTTGATTTCGGGTTTTGATGAATTTGGTATGGGTTGACTCGTGAGTGAATGGGATTTCTAGTTTTGTGACTTTTGTCAGATTCCGAGATGCAGGCCCGGGGGCCGGGTTTGAGCGAGTTTCGAATTTTGTGCTTAATTTGATAGTTTTTTGTGGAATTCATTCCATTAGCGCATATTGATGGTATTGTTCTGGTTGTGAATAGATTCAGAGCGATTGGAGGCTTATTTGAGAGGCCAAAGCATAACGGGTTAGAGTTTTATCCGGTTTGAGGTAAGTAGCGATTGTAAATATTGTCCTGAGGGTATGAAACCTTAAATTTCACATCGTTTCACTACTTTAAGATGACACACACGCTAGATGATGAGCGTGGGGACATGTACTATTGGGGATTGTGACTTGGTCTATTCCGTACGACTATTAAGCCGCATATTTGATGAAAATTATTTGATACTATTGTGATTTGGAAAGTGTTACTATATTTTGGGCTGAATGCCATATTTGGGCCTCGTGCCAAGCTGTTTGGACTCTTAGGGGCTTTTTACTGCTCCTCCTCATCGTTCTGATTTAATATTTGTACTTAGTCATGCTATACTTTTACTGATTTCATAACTCAGTCTTATTTACTTTGTTTGTTATATAAAATGATATTTTGGGCTGAGCACCCCTTTCACTGTTATCCCGAGTGTCTTGAGAGGTTTCTGACTGAGTAAGGCCGAGGGCCAGTGTTGTGAGGATATTATGGGATCGGGCTGCATGCCGCAGTAGGTTATTACTGATTCATGATACTGTGAGGCCGAGGGCCTGATTGTTTTATGCCATAGGGTGGCTTATTGCTATGAGGTCGAGGGCCTGACTTATTTATATCACGAGGTGGCTTGTTTATAGCGCTTGGGCTGTAGGAGCCCCTCCGGAGTCTGAACATGTCTAGTGAGCGCGGTTACCCAGTGTGAGTGATGTGATGTTGCCCGAGGGGTTGATCTTGATTTATGTTGTTGTACGAGGGGCCGATCATGAGTGATTGTGAGGTAGCTCGGGGGGCTGGTTCTATTGATATTATGTATAAGGGACGGTTTATAATACATGTCTTGCCCGAGGGGATGTTTGTGATTTATATTGCCCGGCGGGTTGTATACGAGTGAGTTTTGCCCAAGGGGCTGAATTATGTTTTTACTCACTATTTTATCACTTCATTTTGAAAAGTTGTTGAAAGGCAGTTTCAAAGGATTTTTACTGAAATTTGATTTTAATGAGATGACTTGATTTATATACTATTTTGGAAAACATCCTGTACTTACTGTGGTGTTATGACATGGATTATGTATTTTCTTACTGCTCAGTCTTTATTTACTTTTATTACTTACTGAATTGGCATACTCACATTACTCCCTGCATATTGTGTGCAGATTCAAGCATATTTGAACCCAGTAGCGAGCGTTGATTACTTAGTGGTAGGTCCATCGGAGTTAGCAAGTTAGCTATCTGGCGATCGTAGCTCTACTTTTCTCCTTCCTTATTCTTCCTTAGTGTATTCAGTGTTTTTTCTAGCCATGTTGGTCTTAGTGTTGTCTGACAGTAGTAGATGCTCATGACTAGTGACACTCTGATGTCGGGCTTGTGTTATTTTTTTCCACACTTATTATTACACTCATGTTATGGAATTTTTATCAATTAATAGCTTCAAAATGTCTTTTAAGAAATACTAGTTTGATTTGGGATTTGTATCGGCTGGCCTAGTTTCATGATAGGCTCGATCACGAACGAGTCGACTTTAGGGTCGTGACAAGTTAGTATCAGATCCTAGGTTACATAGGTCTAACAAGTCATGATCGGTTTAGTAGAGTGTTGCGGATCGGTACAGAGACTTCTGTACTTATCTTTGAGAGGTTGCATAACCTTTAGGAAATCCCACATTCTTGAATTCTTATCATGCGACATTGATTCATCTTGAAATGTAACTCTTTGAATTCCTTCCACACATTCATATGCACACATGAGCACTCGCATCAGCTGTGCATCGACGGCTTGTGATTCCCTGAACTAGGGGCGAGATATAATTTTTGTGTGGTGATGTTGGGCCAAGCTGGAGGACTTGAGGCCGGGCTTTGCCTATAGCTTGAGCACTGAGGTGTTGATTGTGTGAACATGTGCTTTTTGATTTATATGTTCGATAGTGTCCTTATTAGTAGAAGTGATAACTAGATGGCTATGTGATGGGTATGATGTGACTGCGAGATGTGTTCATATGATTTGAATGTGACGAGAAGGGTCTGCTTGAAGGTAGAAAGAAATATCTGGTTCTTGATTTCCATCATGATTTGACGTATAGCCCCGAGTTGTGGGTATGTTAAAGGATCTTTTCATGTTGTCAAGTTGGGGAATGAAGTAGATTTCATGTTGTGATATGAGTTTAGACTTGGGAAATTAAGTGATTGCATGATATTTATGACGGTGGAAGGGTATAAAGAGATGTTAGTTTGAGGCGAAGCAGGTGGGTTATCTCATGCAAAGTGTTCTGAAGTTTGTTTGATCCTTATTTTTTGGAAAACCTCTTTCACCAGTGAAATATATATGTTGCAGTTTGAGTTTAGATAGCGTATGTGAGTTGTCTTGACCGTTACGAGGGTGAATGCGAGATTTGTAGATGATTTGAAGTACTAGATGGTTTTTGTTGCACGAGCTTATGAAGGATTTAGTTAAATCTCACTATGGTATTATGACAGTAATAGAGTATGGGCATTGTGAGTTTTTGTATGTTTTGACCTATGGATTTGAGCTAAGTAGGGGAGCCTGCTATTAATAAGTTGATTGCGTGGCTATGTGTTGTATCGGTTTTAGTTTGAAGTATGCTGGTGAATCAGTTGTGGCTTGCAAGGGTTGAGATCGAGGATCACTCGAGTAAAGGAATTTTTGAATAAGGGTTGTGTTATGCTTTATGGGTGTATAAGAATCACGGAATGACTTGAGTGTTATTGGTGAAAGACATAATGTGCATGGAGTAGGAATTTATTCGGTTGCATTAAGGTGGGGTTACTTCCTAGGGTGTTAGAGTGCTAATGGAGCACAGGTTGTTCGGTTCGTTTGATCAGTTTAATTGAAACCTGAGTAGAGTGGATGACACCCTAGAATGGTTTTAAAGGATTCAAGATTTACATGTAATAATTGGAGATCTTTAGGATGTGTATTTGGCTAGAAACTAAGGTTTACATTAGAGGGTGTCAAGACATACAACATTTCTATATGATTACGAAATCTACATATCAGTATTAGAAAGGTAAAGGTAATGGCTTTAGATTCGTAAGAAGTCTCTTCAGGGTAAGTATTGTGAATGTGGTGCTTTTAGGGATATTTAAGAGAGTATTCAGCGGCTTATGAGTCTTAGACGATGTGGTGTTATACTTGGGTCTCGTGTGGTGAGTCTGGGTAGAGGATTTCGGTATTATGGCAAGGAGAAGTATCGAATTCGAAGGTAATTCAGAAGGACTTTGATAAATAGGACAGCTTGGTAGTAGGTCGAATCGGCATGGTAAAGGATACAATTAGTTCTTTGGGGGTGCTTATGAGGTAATAAGCTTCTACAGGTGTTTTATGGTAATGCTTTTGGTTTTTTTTGTTGACCTACATAGCTTGGTCGAGTTAGAAGGATTCAGTCCTGGCAGTTTGGTTTTGTGCAAATGGGATTCAAAGAGCTCTTGGTGGTTTCTACCACGGTGAGAGATGTATATTTTCTATTGGTGTGAGGAGCATGCGATGTATAGTGATTTTCTTCTGATGGGATCAAATGGAAAGTTTTTGGCTAGCTGAGTAAATAGTTGCTTATGGCTCGGAATGGTTATGCAGTTCTCATATTTATCATGGGATGGCATGGTATATGTGGTATGTTGTGTAGGATTAGGAATTGCATGTGTAAGGTCACAGTTCAGTTCCGAAAGGAAGGTCGTAAATTCTTAGGTAGCATGGGCAGTTTCAGATGACTAGGTAAATGATATCACCAATTAGTGAAGCTTGATAAGAGTATACATTTTAGAAAAGGTAAATGTGTTTGAGTTAAGGATACTTTATTAGTACAACGTCAATCTCTTATTTGATCGACTGCTGATATTTGAGGTTGCTTGGTGGAACAGAAGAATTTTAGAAGTATCCATCGTGGAATGATTGAGTATTAGAGGTGTGTTACATATTCGATCGGTGGAGTTGGGATCGGATATAGTGATTCGGGTGCTTTATGGATTTGGAGACTAGGAGTTTTCATAAACAGGTTATGCCATGGTTGTGGACCGCGTATATCGATTTTGTGTGGTGACTATTGGGGTTTTGTAGACTAGAGTGGATCTTTTATTGCTTAGTATGGTAGATTTTGATGTGATATTGGGTATGCATTGATTGTATTCATGTCATGCTATTTTGGATTGTTATGCTAAGATAGTGAGTTGGTTATGCTGGGGATGCCACGAATTGAGTGGCGAGGTTCAATGGTTTTATGTTCCTAGTAGAATGATTTCATTTTTGAAGGCCCAGCGGATGGTTGGGAAGGTTTGTCTTTCTTATTTGGCCTCCGTGAGGGATGTCAGTGCAGAGACTCCTACCATTGATTCAGTTTTGGTGGTAAGGGATTTTACAGATGTGTTTCCGGTAGACCTGCCAAGCATGCCACTGGATAGGGTTACTAATTTCGGTATTGATTTGGTGTCGGACACTCAACCCATTTCTATTTCACCGTATCGTATGGCACCAACAGAGTTAAAGAAGGATCTTCAAGAACTCCTTGATAAGGGGTTCATTAGTAGAACAATATGGATGTGTGTTCTGCTTTGAGTCGGCTTTGTTGACTCTGAATTGCTATTGTTAAGGAATGTGACATTCGATTGTTAGAGCTTATTTGTGTTTTGGGGTGATCTATGGGTTACCTTTCCATGTTGCGAGGAGTTATGATTTGTTGGTTATAGGCACATATTGTGCGGTTCTATTGGGATCTCATAGTGGAATTCTAGCGGGAAGAGTATTGGGTATTGCTAGGTGGATGACGTATTGGTTATGTTCTTTCGGGTTTGTGTGGTGTTATGTTATTTGCTTGTCCGTGGTTATAATGCACTCTGGGTCCTTGATGTTGAATTCCAAATGGTTTTGGATTTTGATCAGGGTAGCTCGAGGTATATTATGCAGACCAGAGTTTTGATGGGATCACGCATTGTAGCGGAGTTAGGTGGAGATATGATCCTTTGGGTTAGATTTATGTATTTTCGTTCTATGATGTGTGCTAAACTTTTAGCATAGTGTTGTGATGGCACTAGTTAAGCTGGCGGGACAGTCCTCTCGTGTGAATTTTTTCTATGATTTGAGTACGTTTGGGATGTTGCTATTGGGCGCATGAATTGCATAGGTTATGGCTTTGGAATGTGTTGATTTGTCATGTCATCAGAGTGGTCGTGTTGGATGAGAAGAGGTCATTGGAACTAGAATGAATACGATCAGAATTGACTAGAACATGGTTGGAAGGATAATATTGGAAGCCGGCTCAGAAATCTACTATAGTTCCTGTCGGAGAAGGAGGAGCTCCATGACTGGTTGATCGGATGAATGGTTACGAGTTTTTATGTGTTTCTTTCAGTATATGAAAGTGTTTGAATGAGGCTTTGCTTGATAAGAGATTATTTACCGGTATTGGGTTGTTTTGAGCAGCTATTGTGATTAGGAGTTATCGCTACGAGTGTTTGGGTCAAGTGGTATATCATGTGATTACATCTTGGGTTACGGATATGGTTTGATACAGTTTGCTCGGACTTATTTAGAGTATAGATGTGAGGTTATGATCTTATAGATAATTTCGGAAGTGAAAATTTGGTTCTAAGGTAATGGGCTAGGTTGGATTGTGAAATTTCAGTTATGTTGTGCTACCGGCCTTTATAGGGTAGTGATGTGGGATCACCCCCGGGTATGTGCATGGTAAAGGTGTACAATGATTTGTTGGCTTTTGGAACAACTCTGGGAACGTTCGAGGACAGACGTATGTTTATGTAAGGAAGGATGTAACGACCCGACCGGTCGTTTTGAGCATTTGCACTTTTCTCGCTAGTTTTTGGGCATGACTAGCCTTGTATGATGTATTATGACTTATGTAAATCGTCGGTTTTGGTTTTCAGGTTAATCTGAATAGATATGGAAGAATGATTCTTAGCTTAAAGCTTTAAATTTGAAAGGTTTGACCCAGTCTTGTCTTTTTAGTATATGATCTCGAATTTCGATTTTTATGATTTGGTTAGCTTCATTGGGTGATTTTGAACTTTGGAGCGCATCTGGAATGTGATATGGAGGTCAGTAGTAGAATTTGGAATTTGGCTTGAAATGGCAAAAGTGGAAAATTTGGAAAGTTTGACCAGGAGTGGACTTTTTGATATTGCAGTTTTGAAGGGCCGTGCAGCGAGAGATGGGCACTCAAGTTGAGTTGAGCACAACATTTTACCCTATTGGAGGACATGCTGCGCGCTTGTGTAATTAATTTTGGGGGTTCATGGGACCAGTTTCTTCCACTCGTGGAGTTTGCTTACAACAACAGTCATCAATCGAGTATCAGATGGCTCCATATGAGGCTTTATATGAGAGGCGGTATAAATATCCAGTGGGTTGGTTTGAGCTGGGTGAGGCTAGGCATTTGGGTGCAGACTTGGTTCAGGATGCATTGGACAAGGTGAAATTGATCCAGGAGCATCTTCGCACGGTGCAGTCGAGACAAAAGAGTGATGCTAACACAAGGGTTCGTGATGTGTCTTACATGGTTGGGGAGAAGGTCTTTTTGAAGGTTTCACCCATGAAGGGTGTTATGAGATTTGGGAAGAAGGGCAATTGAGCACTTGGTTTATTGGGCCGTTTGAGGTGCTTCGGATGATTGGGGAGGTGGCCTATGAGATTGCTTTTCCACCTAACTTATCGAATGTGCATCCAGTATTTTATGTTTCTATGCTTCAGAAGTATATTGATGATCTATCTCATGTTCTGGATTTTAGCACAGTTATGTTGGATGGTGATTTGACTTATGGCGTGGAGCCGATGGCTATTTTGGGGCGTCAGGTTCGAAAATTGAGGTCAAAGGATATAGCTTTAGTGAAAATGCAGTGGAGAGTTCAGCATGTAGAGAAGGCTATTTGGGAGACCGAGAGAAATATGCAGAACAGATACCCACACCTATTTGAGGTTCCAGGTATATTTCTAGACTCGTTCGAGGACGAACATTTCTATACGAGGGGGAGGATGTAACGACCCGTCCATTCATTTGGAGTTCCCCCATTTCCTGCTTCTTTTGTGTTTTTCAGCTATATAATGATATACCGGATTAGTTGGTTTAGTTCTGGAGTGGTTGTGGAGTGAATTGAGACACATAATGTCTTAATTAAGAGCTTAAGTTGGAAAAGTTGACAGGATGTCGACTTACTAACAGAATAACAATAATAGAAGCTAAACAGAAATTAACTGGAAGGGGCAACATGCTATGGAGGTACCCGAATAAGGAATCACAGTAATAATGGAAATTAAACAATTAATGCACTTGAACTGATAACAGCAAATAATCACAGCAAATAGAAAAATGCACGGCATTACCCTTCTTGCTTTTACCCTCAATCGTCACCATGCAATCAATGATAGAAATATGCACGACATCACCCTTCGTGCTTTATCGTTCTTCCTCACCATTTGAATAATAGAAATGTACACAACATCACCCTTCGTGCTTTATCTCTCTTCCTCACCATATGCATAAATATAAATGTAAACGTGCACGACATCATCCTTCGTATTTTATTACTCTTACTCGCCACATGAATAATGTAAATGTGCACGGCATCACCCTTCGTGCTTTAACATTCTTCCTCACCATAACAACAACAGAAACAACAACAACCCAACAAGGGCATCAGAATCAAACAACATTATTTCATCATTTAATTTCACAATAGAAATACCAAACTTGAGCCAATACTCAACCAATATCACAACCAGGAACAACATAGTAAAACTTGTTAACATGAACAATAACTAGCTTAAGCAGGAAATATACGTATAAAGAAACACAACTGTTACAAGTATAGAACTCACTCGCATGCTATGACCCAACAAAGACATATAGATACTCGTCACCATACCTATAATTCGTACTAAACAACTAACAAGTAGAAAATAGGGCAAACAATACCTAATCTCTCAAGCTAAGGTTAGCCAAAACACTTACCTCGAATCTATGACCACAATCAAATCTCAATTACCGCTTTACCTCTCGATTCCACTTCCAATCCGCTTGTATCTAGTCGTATTTAACTTAACAACATCAATAAATGATAGAGAAACCAACTCCAATGCTTAATTTTAGGTTTCCTAACATTTTTCCTAAAAAGTTAAAACCTGACCCCGGGCTCGCTTGGTCAAAATTCAATGTTCGGACCAAAACCCGATTACCCATTCACCCCGAGCCCGGATATACAATTAGTTTTGAAGTCCGACCTCAATTCGAGGTCTAACTCCACTAATTTCGAAATTCCCAAATTCTATCCAAAAACACCCAATTTCCTTATGAAAAATCCGTAGATTTTGTGAATAAATCTTCTAAAAAGATGAAATACATTGAAGAAAATGAGTTAGAAGTTGTTTCCCTATGATCCGGGGAAGAACTCTTCTTTAGAAAATTGCCTATGGGAGCTTAGGGTTTGAAAGTTTTAGAAGTGAATGAAAATCCCGTCAAAACTTGTTTTTTAACAGTTGCAGGTATTGCATTTGCGATCAGAGATTTGCAAATACGACCAATGCTTCGGAAATGAAAAAAATTAGCCTGACCTACTTCTTCTTTAGAAAAAGTTGTTTACCTATGATCCGGGGAAGAACTCTTCTTTAGAAAATTGCCTATTGGAGCTTAGGGTTTGAAAATTTTAGAAGTGAAGTGAAAATCCCGTCAAAACTTGTTTTTTAACAGTTGCAGGTATCGCATTTGCGATCAGAGGTTTGCAAATGCGACCAATGCTTCAGAAATGAAAAAATTAGCCTAACCTACTTCTTCGCAAATGCGAACAGACGTTCGCAATAGCTGTCACTGTTCAAGTTGCATTTGCGATGATGAACTTCGCAAATGCAAAGGTCCCATACCTAACCCAATCATCGCAAATGCGATAATTCTTTGCAATCGTGGTGCTCGCATTTGCGAGCCAAACTTCGCAAATGCGAATTCTACAGACCTGCAATACCAGAAAATTTTCTCAAGGTTAAAAATACTCCGTGGTCTATCCAAAACTCACCCGATCCCTCAGGGCTCCAAATCAAACATGCATACAAGTCTAAAAACATTGTACGGACTTGTTCATGCGATTAAATTGCCGAAATAACTTCTTAAACAACAAATATAACCCCAGAACTCATGAAATTTTCAAGATAGTTCAAACTCTATTTTCTCAACCAAAGGCCCGAATCACGTCAAATTACTTCCGTTTGTCACCAAATTTTATAGATATGGTTTAAATATTATAACGGACTTTTACCGAGCTCCGGAACCAAAATACGGGCCTTTTACCATCAAGTTCTAATACTATTCAATATCCATAAATTATTATATTTTTCGAATAATAGTTGTCTTCAAAAATTCATTTCTCGGACTAAGAACCTTGGAATTCGATTCCGGACATATACCCAGGTCCCATATTTTACTGTGGACCTTCCAGGACTGTCGGAACATAAGTCCGGGTCCGTTTACCCAACACATTGACCGAAGTCAACAAAAATTGCCTTTTAAGGGAAAATTTATTATTTCTTAAAAGATTTCACATAAGGGCTTTTCGGATATACGCCCGGACTGCGCACGCAAATTGAGAGGGACAAAATAAGGTTTTTAAGGCCTCAGAACACAGATTTGACTTATAAAATAAGAGATGACCTTTTGGGTCATCACAATAAACTCAATAGAATATTTTCAATTGTTTGCAACAACGCCCAATCCAAACAAACAATAGTTTTTGAAAATCCAAAATCAAATTCAAAGTTTCGAAATTTTTTAATGGCTGTTAGTTGTGGAGAATCAAATACCTTTAAAATTTATTGATTGACAATTTTAATTCGAACACCAATTGTGAAATATGAAAAGAAATTGCTAAGTTAATACTCTATATTATAACAATTGAAATTCAATGATAAATTTCTAGAAAAAGAAGTACGAAAAACAGAGAAAAATAAAGGAAAAAAATTAAGGAAAGAACAAAGAAGAAGAGAACGAGAGACGGAGATAGAGAGATAGATAAAGAGAGAGAGAGATATGGTGATTTCCTATTTAATTCCTAATATAATATGATACTCAGTTAAAACTAATTTTTATATAATTGGAAAATTATACATGTCCATGTAATTAATTTAAAATTTAATTAGGGAGGGTAATAAAGTTTCATATATAGTATAGGAAGGTAAAAATTCCTTTCACAATGCATTGCATAACTTGATTCTACCTGTAATGTAATGACCCGACTGATCGTTTTGCCTTTTAGGATTTCGTTCCCTTAAATAAAAATTTTTCATACTTGCTTTTGCTAATTTATAACTTGCGGGGACGGTTGGTTCGGAATTTGGAAGAGTTTTGAGTGAAATATGCCCATTTGATCTCTCAGGATTTTCCTAAAAGACTAAGTATGACTTTGATCAACATTTTGAGCAAACGGACCTGTATTCGTGATTTGACGGTCTCGGAGGATTTGTGGAAATATAGGGGACCTGGGCGTATGCCCGGAATCGAATTTTGAGGTCCCTAGCCCGAGTAATGAGTTTTTAATAGAAATTATTAATTTTAAAGTTTTAAGGATTTAAAGAAACTAAGTAATGATTGATTTCATGGGTATCGGGCTAGTATGTTGGTTTCGAAGCTTGATACAGGTCCAAAATATAATTTAAGACTTGTCCATAAAATTTGGCGTCGATCCGAGTAGTTTAAGGGCGTTCTGGTCCGTTAGGGGAAAATTAAGAACTTGAAGTTCAAAGGTTTGATTCAATTAGTTTTAGGGGGTGATCCTTAGATTTAGAGTTGTTTCGGGCATTTCGAAGGTTCGAGTAGGTTCGGTTCATGATTTCAGACTTGTCGGTGTGTTTGAGCGGGACCCAGGAGCCCCAAGCGTCAATTGGACGAGGCTCGAGTGAAGTGAAAAAATTGGAGAAGTGCTGAAGGTTGCTGCTTCTGTCATAACCGCACCTGCTATTAGTGGACCGCAGGTGCAAGACCACAAATGCGGTCTTTGCATCGCAGAAGCGGCCCAAGCAAGCCAGGACAGGAACCACAGAAGCAGCTCCCAAGTTGCACATGCGGCTCCACAAATGTGGCCTCCAGAATGCAGAAGCGGTCCCAGCCTTCTCCCTCTATTTTGCAGATGCGGTCATCTTTTCGCAGATACGGGACCACAGATACAGTCCTCTGACCGCAGATGCGAAAATTGCTGAGGCAGTGAGGTTCATTTAATACGGGTTCTAAGCCATTTTTATCACATATACACTCTTCCATTGGCGATTTTGGGAGCTTTGGAGAGAAGACTTCCACTTAGCATTGTGAGGTAAGTTTACCCCACCTATCCTTAGTTTAATACTTGCGTATTAGATAGATTAAACACTAGAAATTAGGTAAAATAAAGGGGTTATAGCAAGACCTAGGGTTTTAATAAAATTTAGATTTAACTACGAAAATTGTTATGAAATTGATTAGAAATAATATATTATTGATTCTTAGGTTATAGAGAACAACTTCCTTCGAAAAATTTCAGAGTACGGGCACGTGAGCCCGGGGTCGGATTTTAGGGAACTTGTGTTAAGGGTTGGAAAATTGCTTAAATAGCTAGAATTCAATCTTGTGAGTCTATATTGACTACTTCCTACTTCATTTAACTAGTTTGGGATTGTTTGGCTCCCAATTGAGGGTTTGGGCTCGTTCTTGGCATTGGAAGTATACTTTGGAGCGAGGTAAGTCTCCTTTCTAACCTTGTAAGAGGGAATTATCCTCATAGGTATAATAATTGAGTAAATTCTACTAAATGCAGGGTTACGTACGTACTAGGTGATGAGAGTCCGTGCATAGCTACTATTATATATATTGTCCGGATAGTTTAGGACCCACATCATGCCGTATTGTGAATTATCTTTATATTTTTCTTGCTAATGTGATCACTTAGGAAATGCTAGAGACTTGTTGAACGCTTGTATGAATTTATTTGAATATAAAAGCGCCTATGTGTGTGTTCTAGATATTTGAGGATCGGGCCGATCGCCTCGGTATAAATAGATGCATCTATGGTTCGTGCCATTCGACCCTCTGGCAGTGCAGAGTTTATTTTCTGTTGGATCGGGCCATCAACCTCGGCATAATGTGCGCATGATACCTATGTGAAATCTTATATATGACTTGTTTTGCTAAGTGTTTTGAAATGAAAATAGCTAACTGAAATATTGTTAAGAACATGACTTGTACCTCTTGCGATAGACTGTTGATTGTTGGTTATCCCCATGCTTAGCATAGCACTTTATTATATTATTTGACCCTAGTAAGTATCAAGTCGACCTCTCGTCCCTACCTCTTCGAGATTAGACGGGATACTTACTGGGTACATATTGTTTATGTACTCATACTACACTTCTGTACTTAATTGTACAGGATCTGAGGCAGGTACATCTGGCTATCAGTCTGGTGTGCGCCCCTGATTCATAGACCGAGACTTCCACAGTGAGTTGCTCCCTTATTATGCCATTCAGCAGCCGAACGGAGTCTTTTCTTTGCTTTTGCTGTCTATTATATCTCAGACAGTTGGATAAAGTTATTCTTTTGTACATTCTACTAGTTGGCTATTACTTGTGACACTAGATCTTGCCACACACATTAGTAGACATTTATTTTTGGATTATATAATTATTTTGATACATTATTGATCGTTTCTGGTCTTAACTTAAATTTGAGAATCTACTACATCTATTTTGGTAAAAGTAAAATGAGAACTTAATTATGTTTCCACGTCGGCTTGCCTGACAATGGTGTCGGGCGCCATCATGACCTATTATGGAAATGGGTCGTGACACGGACATAGGGTTTACAAATCGAACCGGAAAACCTCACCAAAACGAAAAGTCAAACCAAATCGATTAAAAAATCTGATGATGTTTGAATTGATTTTGTTGGATATTGAGTTAAAAAAAAACTTGATCCAAACAGATACATAAATATATAATTTTTATATTATTTTAAGACTTTTATACAGAATTTTCTTTAAAAATATCTAAAAATATTTGTGATTCCCTTATGGGATGTAATATTTAATAAAATATGAAGTGATACATTTTTATTAACTTTAAATAATATTTTGTATGATACTTTCTTATCAAGTACTATTATTGAAATGCGTCATTTTCTTTGTTCTTCAATATTCATATGTTAAGATGTATTAAATTCTTATATTTTTTTTGAATTTAAAATGGTATTCCTTAATAGAAAATTAAATATAATGTATCATTATTTAGGTATTAAATATACCTGTTAATCGGGCCGGGTTGGCCCATTCACAACCTGATTTGACCCAGTTAAGCCGGGTCAACCAGGTACTCTAGGGCGGGAGCAGGGGGGAGGGGACGGGCTTGGGAGGGTTGGGCTGGAGCCGGGCTTGAACGAACAGAATTTGATAATCGGTGGCCCCGAACTTAGTTACCCATTACCGGGTTTTTACCGGGCTACAGGCCGGTTACTATTGCAATTTAAATTTTTTTTTTTTGACCGTTGCCAATGGTCAAATTCAAATATGATGATTGGGCAATGGCCATTTTTGCCTTAGTTATAAGCCTTAAAAATTTGCTAACACTTAAGTATCAATAACACTGAATAAAAAAAGTACAATATACTTAAAAAAAATAAATTACCTGGCTCGGTCCGGACCCGTTAATCCTGAACCCGGCTGGGCCCACCAAAACTCGAAAAATCCTAACCCTCTACCAGCCCAGAACCCTAGTTCACTAACTAGCCCGGAACAATAACCGGATGAGCTATTTTTTTTGTGTCCAACCCGAAGCAGCCCGCCCGATTAGTAGTATTAATATTATTTTTATATTAATCATTAAATTCGATTAACCTTGAAAGTGTACATCAACGAAAAGTTATTATCAGATAAATAAAAAAATAACCATCATGTTCTACTAAGAAAGTTCTCTCATAAAAATATTTTAAGAGATCATATGTTTGTCATTTTTTTTTATTTTATTAAATATATATTTACTTATAAATAATTTAACAAAATAAGATTAACATACTATTCTTGTAACAAAAAAACTCAAAAAATTTAAAAAATTTGAAAAAATTGAACTATTCCAAACCGATATAATTGATTTAATTTGGCTGTAATAAAAATCGAATGAACCCGATCCATATACACCCTACGGCATACCATCAATGAAGAGTGGTTTTATTGATGTTTTGAGACTCATTTGGACCCTCAATTAACTCTCAAATGCAGCCTCTTTTTACTATTTCCTCAAATTTGTAACTGGATTAGAATTTGATACGACCTTTAAAACAGAAAATAAAGCAAGATAATATATGTGAAAGATTGTTACTTTAGTACACTTCATAATAAATAAAGTGATACTAATATAATTTCTTCGGCAAAAAACCTGCAGAGTCAATTATTCAAATGATCATTCAACTATCTCAAATTATCTCATAAAGTCACTTTTCTTTCGTTTGTAACAACAAGCTCAATGAACTATACCTATTGCACTCAGAAGGTCACTCAACTAGATTTTTCAAATTTTGGATTGCAAATACCTATTTTACCCTATAAATTTTTAAATATTTATCTTCTATTATTATTTCTACACTTTTTAATATTATGATTATCCATTTTTAATTTATATTATAAACTTACCTATAAAATAAATAAATATTATTAATAAATTAAAAAATAATGCTGGAATAAGAGAATAATGAGCTTAATAAAAGAATTAATTAGAATAATTTGTTTGTAATAATAATTTTAATATTAACAACAAAATTCAAAAAAATATTTACACAATTCAAAATGAAAGAAAATAAAGATGGTAAAATATATATTCCATGCACGTAATATAAAATAATTATTTAAAGAAAAGTATTTTTTATAATATAAATTACATATTCTTAAAAATTACGCTCAATTATATTATATATATATATTCCATGCACAACTTAACATAGCATATTTTACTCTATAAAGATAGTCCCTCTGCTTTCCGCTGATATTGTATTATCGGAAAGTTGATAGAAGCATTCTTATTCCTCTATAATAAGAATATAAGTTTTTGTCACGACCCTAAATTCGGACCCGGTCGTGATGGCGCCTATCGTTAAACAAGGCCAGTCGACACAAATCCCGAATTCATTGAAACAGTTATAATAATTCAATTTAAGTCATTATTGAGTGATAAACCCCAAAATAGAGTAAAATAGAACAAGTGCGAAAATAAACACAGCCCGACATTGGGGTGTCACCAGTCATGAGCATTTAAAACATCTGAATAAAAGTATGAAAAGTCTACACAGTCTAGTACAAATGAAAATAAGGATATGAAGGAGAAGCACTGGGCTGCGAACGTCGAGCAGCTACCTAGTGAACTCCGAACAGCCTGCTGGAAGCAATCAGCCCTCGCTAGGGGGAGTCGAAGCTCTTGAATCTGCACACAAGGTGCATGGAGTAATGTGAGTACGCCAACTCAGTGAGTAATAAAAGTAAAGGTAGCTGAGCAATAAGAAAACACGTAAAACATAGCAAAATACTACAAAAAGGTAGTGTAAAACCAATACAATGCAATAAAATAGTGGAAACTTATAAAAACATCCTAGTTCAGTTTAAACTTTTTTAAAACATATTTTAAAAGTTAACGAGTGAAGGAAAAGTAGTGAGAAAAGATAAACACATAAAACCAGCCCCTCTGGAATAAGAAAATAATGAGCTTAATAAAAGAATTAATTAGAATAATTTGTTTGTAATAATAATTTTAATATTAACAACAAAATTCAAAAAAATATTTACACATTTCAGAATGAAAGAAAATAAAGATGGTAAAATATATATTCCATGCACGTAATATAAAAATAATTATTTAAAGAAAAGTATTTTTTATAATATAAATTACATATTCTTAAAAATTACGCTCAATTATATTATATATATATATTCCATGCACAACTTAACATAGCATATTTTACTCTATAAAGATAGTCCCTCTGCTTTCCGCTGATATTGTATTATCGGAAAGTTGATAGAAGCATTCTTATTCCTCTATAATAAGAATATAAGTTTTTGTCACGACCCTAAATTCGGACCCGGTCGTGATGGCGCCTATCGTTAAACAAGGCCAGTCGACACAAATCCCGAATTCATTGAAACAGTTATAATAATTCAATTTAAGTCATTATTGAGTGATAAACCCCAAAATAGAGTAAAATAGAACAAGTGCGAAAATAAACACAGCCCGACATTGGGGTGTCACCAGTCATGAGCATTTAAAACATCTGAATAAAAGTATGAAAAGTCTACACAGTCTAGTACAAATGAAAATAAGGATATGAAGGAGAAGCACTGGGCTGCGAACGTCGAGCAGCTACCTAGTGAACTCCGAACAGCCTGCTGGAAGCAATCAGCCCTCGCTAGGGGGAGTCGAAGCTCTTGAATCTGCACACAAGGTGCATGGAGTAATGTGAGTACGCCAACTCAGTGAGTAATAAAAGTAAAGGTAGCTGAGCAATAAGAAAACACGTAAAACATAGCAAAATACTACAAAAAGGTAGTGTAAAACCAATACAATGCAATAAAATAGTGGAAACTTATAAAAACATCCTAGTTCAGTTTAAACTTTTTTAAAACATATTTTAAAAGTTAACGAGTGAAGGAAAAGTAGTGAGAAAAGATAAACACATAAAACCAGCCCCTCTGGAATAAGAAAATAATGAGCTTAATAAAAGAATTAATTAGAATAATTTGTTTGTAATAATAATTTTAATATTAACAACAAAATTCAAAAAAATATTTACACATTTCAGAATGAAAGAAAATAAAGATGGTAAAATATATATTCCATGCACGTAATATAAAAATAATTATTTAAAGAAAAGTATTTTTTATAATATAAATTACATATTCTTAAAAATTACGCTCAATTATATTATATATATATATTCCATGCACAACTTAACATAGCATATTTTACTCTATAAAGATAGTCCCTCTGCTTTCCGCTGATATTGTATTATCGGAAAGTTGATAGAAGCATTCTTATTCCTCTATAATAAGAATATAAGTTTTTGTCACGACCCTAAATTCGGACCCGGTCGTGATGGCGCCTATCGTTAAACAAGGCCAGTCGACACAAATCCCGAATTCATTGAAACAGTTATAATAATTCAATTTAAGTCATTATTGAGTGATAAACCCCAAAATAGAGTAAAATAGAACAAGTGCGAAAATAAACACAGCCCGACATTGGGGTGTCACCAGTCATGAGCATTTAAAACATCTGAATAAAAGTATGAAAAGTCTACACAGTCTAGTACAAATGAAAATAAGGATATGAAGGAGAAGCACTGGGCTGCGAACGTCGAGCAGCTACCTAGTGAACTCCGAACAGCCTGCTGGAAGCAATCAGCCCTCGCTAGGGGGAGTCGAAGCTCTTGAATCTGCACACAAGGTGCATGGAGTAATGTGAGTACGCCAACTCAGTGAGTAATAAAAGTAAAGGTAGCTGAGCAATAAGAAAACACGTAAAACATAGCAAAATACTACAAAAAGGTAGTGTAAAACCAATACAATGCAATAAAATAGTGGAAACTTATAAAAACATCCTAGTTCAGTTTAAACTTTTTTAAAACATATTTTAAAAGTTAACGAGTGAAGGAAAAGTAGTGAGAAAAGATAAACACATAAAACCAGCCCCTCTGGAATAAGAAAATAATGAGCTTAATAAAAGAATTAATTAGAATAATTTGTTTGTAATAATAATTTTAATATTAACAACAAAATTCAAAAAAATATTTACACATTTCAGAATGAAAGAAAATAAAGATGGTAAAATATATATTCCATGCACGTAATATAAAAATAATTATTTAAAGAAAAGTATTTTTTATAATATAAATTACATATTCTTAAAAATTACGCTCAATTATATTATATATATATATTCCATGCACAACTTAACATAGCATATTTTACTCTATAAAGATAGTCCCTCTGCTTTCCGCTGATATTGTATTATCGGAAAGTTGATAGAAGCATTCTTATTCCTCTATAATAAGAATATAAATTTTTGTCACGATCCTAAATTTGGACCCGGTCGTGATGGCGCCTAACGTTAAACAAGGCCAGTCGACACAAATCGAATTCATTGAAACCGTTATAATAATTCAATTTAAGTCATTATTGAGTGATAAACCCCAAAATAGAGTAAAATAGAACAAGTGCGAAAATAAACACAGCCCGACATTGAGGTGTCACCAGTCATGAGCATTTAAAACATCTGAATAAAAGTACGAAAAGTCTACACAGTCTAGTACAAATGAAAATAAGGATATGAAGGAGAAGCACTGGGCTGCGAACATCAGGCAGCTACCTAGTGAACTCCGAACAGCCTGCTGGAAGCAATCAACCCTCGCTAGGGGGACTCGAAGCTCTTGAATCTGCACACAGGGTGCAGGGAGTAATGTGAGTACGCCAACTTAGTGAGTAATAAAAGTAAAGGTAGCTGAGCCATAAGAAAACACGTAAAACATAGCAAAATACTACAAAAAGGCAGTGTAAAACCAATACAATGCAATAAAACAGTGGAAACTTATAAAAACACCTTAGTTCATTTTAAACTTTTTTAAAACATATTTTAAAAGTTAACGAGTGAAGGAAAAGTAGTGAGAAAAGATAAACATAAAACCAGCCCCTCGGGGAAATATCATAGAATAACATCGGCCCCTCGAGCTATAACACATCTCACACTGGGTGCCCGCGCTCACTGGAGGTGTACAGACTTCGGGAGGGGCGCCTTACGGCCCAAGCACAATATCAAACCATCTCGTGGAATAATAAATAGGCTCTCGGCCTCATATTAAGCCACCTTGTGGCGTACAACTCAGGCCCTCGTCCTCATAATCATGAATCAGCATAATATCGTTGCGGCGCACAACCCGATCCCATATTAACCTCACAACATAGGCCCTCGGCCCTACTCAATCATAAATTTCTAAAAGCCACTCGAGCATAGTAAAATATGATACTCAGCTCAAAATATCATTTAAGATGTCAAAATAGAGTAAACATGGATGAGTTATAAAAATAATAGAATATGGCATGACTGAGTAAAAGTATAAAGTCAAAACATTAAGGAATAGTAGTAGAAATCCCATAAGGGCCCAAAGCAGTTGGCACGAGGTCCAGATATGGCATTCACCACAAAACATGATGATAGAAAATATTTTTCAATCAAATACGCAGTAAAATAGTTATTCGGGACAGACTAAGTCACAATCCCCAACAGTGCACGACCCCATGCTCATCATCTAGCATGTGTGTCACTTCAAAATAGCATAATGATGTGAAATTTGGGGTTTCATACCCTCAAGACAACATTTACAATTATTACTCACCTCAATCCGTTCCAAACTCTAGCCCGCGATGTCTTTGCCCCTCGAATCGGCCTCAACTCACGTCGAATCTATCCAAAATCAGAATTATGATGTCAAAATATGCTAAGGGAACGAAGTTGATGCGAAAATAATCAAGTTATATGTACGGTGAAATTCGGGGGGACCAATTTCTCATTGACAAAGTGCTTTAGGAGGTCGCCTCGGAGGCTCGAGACCTCGAGCCAGGTACTTCCCACAAGATCTATCGACGCCCGACCTGGGGATAATGTTGGACACGACCTCAAAGAGCATAGGAGGCTTTCGAAGAAAGCATCCGAAACCGATTAAGTCTACCTGGGTAGCCTAACGTTGGTCTACATATACGTCATGAAGCTAATTAGCTGTCCCATTCAGTTTCCTTTATCACTCAACGTATCTTGTACTATTTTTAAATTCTCCCCTCTTATAAAAGGGGAATCATTGACACTCTGTAAGGGGTGACTCAAACTATTCTACATAAAATCAATAACAACTCTCTCTCTGTTTTCTCTCTAACTCACAGGATCGAGACTGCCTTTCAATTATTTATTTCATACTTGTTCTTCTTTTATTGCATGATATTGGCCATAAAGAGACTCCTTTATTTATATCTTAACCGTTAGTCCCTTCCCGTTTACCCCCAATAGGTCGAACTCGAGCTCAGGCATCGACCTCAAGGCCCCTCATCGGTTAGTCCGAGGCCCGGATAACAAGCCCTCGGTTTGATAATAACTCTATTTTAGCTCGTATTTCGTCATTAAACTTTGCATATCTAGCATCAATTGCCCTAACAACTAGCATAAAAGTAGATCACATATTTTTAGAGTCCCATCAACAAATTTTATTGTTATTACCATTTTTACGGTAAATAGTTTGGCACCCACCGTGGGGCTAAAAATAATGGTGAATATTTTCTTGCTGGTTTCGTTACACAACGCAAGTTATCTTTCACACATCTTCTTTCCCACGGTCTTTGATTTCAGATCAAAATGTCTGGCTCGGTAAAAAGATTTGAGAACGAAAACCTTGAAAACCACAGAGAAAATGGTATGGATGTTCCAGCCGTTGGCGCGCCACCGTATAACCCCGATAACGCACCTGGACCTATTCCAGTGGACGCGGGTTTGCAAGACGTGCAATAGGTCGACGAAACCTCACACACCGATAGAAGCATACAACATGACGACCAACAGGAAGCCCAGAAGACCCCGGCTTGGGACGAATAGGAAGTTAGTCTCCATGTTATTTTCGAAATGTTGCAAGCACAATAGTTGGCTATCGCTCAGTTACAAAGCCATCCCAAGACTCCAACCACGGAAGAAACAGCTCCCCCAGCCGAATAGGTACCCGAGAGATCGAGCAATAACGGATTGATAGCCGACCCTGCCATAGTAAAAATGCTTGAGGATCTCACCAAAAGGATCGAATCGGGTGAGAAAATGATAGCAACCAACGACAAGAAACCCGAGACCTACAACTCTAGGGTCAACCAGATCCCGGGTGCACCCCCGGTCCTCAAGGGCGTGGATTTCAAGAAGTTCATACAAAGGCCATTCCCCGAGGAGGTGCCCCCAAAACCCATTCCAAAGAAGTTGAGAATATCGGAACTCCCTAAGTACAATGGGACCACTGACCCTAATGAACACATTACTGCCTACACATGTGCGGTAAAAGACAACGATATAAAGAATGATGATATCGAGTCCGTATTGTTGAAACAATTTAGGGAAACACTCTCTAAGGGGGCCATGATGTGGTATCACAACTTGGCTCCTAACTCCATAGATTCATTCACCATGCTAGCAGACTCCTTCGTAAAGGCACATGCCGGTGCCATCAAAGTAACGATGAGGAACTCCGACGTTTTCAAAACCAAGTAAAGGGAGAACGAGATACTGTGGGAATTCGTGTCTCGCTTTCAGATGGAACGGATGGAGCTATCGCCAATCTCTGACGACTAAGCAGTGCAGGCCTTTACTAAAGATCTGAACGAACAAAGTTCTGTGGCTTCAAAATAGCTAAACAGAACCCGATCGAGTATCCAACTTTGACCTGGTCAGATGTCCACAACCGGTACCAGTCGAAGATCAGGGCTGAGGATGACCAGTTGGGAGCCCCTTCAGGCTTAGTATACTCGAGCAAGCTCCTGGCAAAGGAACCAATACCAAACAAATAAAGGTTTCAACCGAACCTCGAAGGTAGGAGGAACGCCTCGAGGCGCAACCTTCCTCGCAATGATCGGTGAGTGGATCGAGGACAGGATCCTCGAGGGCTCATCAACAGAGCCAGGTTGTTGATACCCAATTTTTCCCTAAGTATTTTTTTACCCAAATATTTCCAAAATGGCATATTGGTGCATATATAAGCACATCCAAGAGTTTTGAAAATTTTAATGATTTTTTAAACCAATTTATTGCCTATTTTTACACAATAAAATCCAATAATTATTCCCAAAATTATCATTTTGGTGAATAATTCATTTTATTTTCACATTTACACCTAAATATAATTAAATTAATTTTTGCATATTTTTTACAAATTTGTTTGGTATTTTAAAGCTAAATTTGCATATAATTGCAATAATAACCTATTTTGTAATTTATGACATTTTATGTTTATAAAATTAATCCCAGCATTTATTAATTAATATTTATATAATACTTATTTATCCAGTACGTTTAATTTGTTTTTAAAATCAGTATTACTATTTTTATATAAAATTAAAAAGGGAAAATTGGCTATTTACGATTTGGCCTTTATTGCATTTCAATTGTAGCCAATTTGGCACCCCATTTCAGCCCCAATTTAAAACCCAATTACCCAGCCCAATTAATATGCCTACCCGACCCAATACATGTTGAACCGACTGAACCCATATCCCTTTTAAATCTCGGCCGTTGATCATTTAGATTAACGGCCACCGTTACTTCTTACCTTTTTTAATTCACACAACCGCCTAACCCTATCTCATTTTCCCAATCCGCCGCCCTCAAACGCTATTGTTTCTCGAGCCTTCTCAAAACCCTAGCCACCGCCTCCCATCGAAACCCTAATCCATGGCTCCCCAGACTCATAGGAGCCCTACACCGGCCTCCCATGGCTTCTATGGTCTCATCTCTAAGGTCCTATGACCAGATCTTGAAAAGGTCTCGACCAAGCTTTGCTCGATGGNGCTTAGATCAATGGTTTCTGAAGCCTATCTCGTCTCTTAGGTTTCTATCGAAACCCTAATCTCTGAGGTTCCTTCGATTTATTTTATATCTGTTTCGGATCTATGTTTGTGCGAACCTTCTATGCGTTTTTCTCAAAGATTCTTTGATGTTTGCTTTCAGAAATGCTATTTTTCTCAACTAGGGTTTCATGTTATTTTATCTCGAACATCTCTTCTCTGAATCTCGACATGTTTTTACTGTGTTTGATTGTATTATCTTCTATCTAAACTAGCATGTTGAAAACCCTAATTTTCTTGGGGATTTTGTTTGAGTTTCCTGGTCTGTTTGTTAGTAGTTGTTTGATTCACCTTATTTTTATCTTAATT
Organism: Nicotiana glauca; assembly: GCA_026770625.1. Classification (NCBI taxonomy): domain Eukaryota; kingdom Viridiplantae; phylum Streptophyta; class Magnoliopsida; order Solanales; family Solanaceae; genus Nicotiana; species Nicotiana glauca. Next base: position 92,965 of record MU767856.1, read on the forward strand.
AGCATGTGAAAAGCCCTAATTTTGGGATCTTGTTTGAGTTTCTGTTTGTTATTCACTTGATTTACCCTCTCCTATATCTGATTTAACATGAGTGAAAACCCTAATTTTGGGGCTTATCCGGGATTCTAAACCTGTTTTGTTTGTTTGACTGCTCATCTCCTCTAAACTCGTTTGATTCTCGAAAACCCTAGTTTCTTTGGGGACTATTCAATCTATTTTTGTTTGTGCAACTTGTTCGTTGAAAATGCAGTGTGATTCCATTCTCTTGACTATTTTTTGGTTCTGAGTTCTTTGCATGCTTCTGAATCTTTTCTCTATTGTTAAGCACTCAAACTTAGCTATCATGCCTTTTAGTTACAGCTACATGCTATTATTTTGCCACAACTTAGCTTCACGTGGCTATTACTTGTGCATTCATGTGTGTGTGTATATATGTATATATATATATATATATATATATATATATATATATATATATATTGAGTTCTTTCTGTAACTTGTGAGTAATTTTCAAAAATTTTCCTTAGAGAAAAGATTCAGAAGCATGCAAAGAACTCAGAACCAAAAAATAGTCAAGAGAATGGAATCACACTGCATTTTCAACGAACAAGTTGCACAAACAAAAATAGATTGAATAGTCCCCAAAGAAACTAGGGTTTTCGAGAATCAAACGAGTTTAGAGGAGATGAGCAGTCAAACAAACAAAACAGGTTTAGAATCCCGGATAAGCCCCAAAATTAGGGTTTTCACTCATGTTAAATCAGATATAGGAGAGGGTAAATCAAG
>MDKF010897672.1:0-18008 GCA_026770625.1 Nicotiana glauca
CATATATATAATCAAAACAACATGAAAATGTGATTATTTAGGGCGTGATCATAGTCAAATTCACCTATTATCAGGCCCACTGTCTAATTTTATCAACAAGGAAGTTGCACAATATTTGGTCAAATGGCAAGGTTTGGATGCTGCTGCTATTACTTGGGAATTTGCTTCCCTCCTCCTCCACCCTTGAGGACAAGGGTGTTCTTTCACGGGGGAGGAAGGGGTTATTGATACACAAAATTCAAATGAAGTCCATGATGACGTCAACTGATAAGTAGACTAATTTGAAAGTTTGTTATGTTAGTTGTTAGTTAAAATTTGAATGTTAGCCGCTTTTGGCGAAAAATGTGGTTAGCATGTTTTAGCTCATTTCTATTGCTTTGTTTTTGTATTTTCAGTAGACTATTGAGAAGTATAAATAGCAAGTTGTTATCTCTCATTAGGTACTTTTGAATGTTAATGAAAATTCGAAACTCTCTCTCATTGTTCTAGCCTTTTCTGCCTTTCTTCTCAACTCTCTTCTTCTTCCTTCCTTCTTCTACTCTTTTCTGCTCAATTCTCTGTCAATTGTCGAGTAGATACCAATATTTTGGTATCAGCATATACATCCTATTCAACTAACAAAAAACAGTCTCCATTTTAGATTTATTACTTATTAAAGACCCAAACAAAGCCATGTTTCAAAGATCATAAAAAAAGTATTACTAGGTAGCAAAATAGGATTGAGCCAAGCACAAGAAGTCCTTCACTTTCTTGATAATTATGCCATATATCACAATATTAATTCCTTCACACCTAAGGAAACTAGAGTAGTTTCATAGGATACACCAAGCATAAATAAAGGAGAACAAGAAGATGGAGACATATTTCCAGTACTCTATACTCATGAAAAATTTTGAATTAACACAACTCAGTAGAAAAACTTAGTGAAGAAGATATTTAATTCAATTTTGGGGCAAACTGACTATTCATTCAGACTGTTTTCGGTAGACTGACATAGATCGTCTTCACTACTAATAGAAACTTCTTGCAAATGACATATATGCCCTTTTAAATGACTCCCCTACTAACGAAGATGTCGGGCCTGGCTCTGGGAACAAAGCTTTCGAGCACACAAGTGAGAGCGATATCAAACAAAAAATAAAGTTGTATTATTTAGCTTGAGAATAAAGTGTAGCATAAGTTTTGCTAGAGATTTGGTGTGTCTGTAATGGTTGTTAAAACTACTATTTATAGCTATATCTAGGAAACAAAATCCTATGATCAACCCCCTCTTAAATGAAAATAAAGGAGGCATTGATGATATATAACGGTAGACCATGAATGTCAAAATTCTCTGTAATTGCTGCCTATTTAATATTAGCGAATATTCTTCATTAAATGTCATCTCGTAACAAATATTCAATCTGCTCCCATTGATCGGGTTTCCCTCGGGGTTTATCCGGTGTCAACTGCAATTATTGTTTCCGGTCTTGGTTCTCAGTCGATTTGTTTTCCATGTGCCTCTTGTTCCACGTGTCACGCTATCATTCGATTATTTAATACGAACCGATTTTACCCTATACAATAAGCATTTTTTTATTTGGATATTAAAAGAAATTTTATAATTCTGATGAAGTCCTTCACGACCATACTAATCAACAAATTCAATAATTGTTGATAAGATTTACGTGATACATTTTCACTTGTGAAAGTGAAAGAATAAAAAAAATTAAAGCATTTCAATAATATTGGATTATACTTGTTAGGATCCAGAGATATGCCAAAATAATTACATTAAACATTAGATCTCAAGCAAGAATCATCAATATGTTTATATAAATTTTCAAAAGAAAACTACAAGTTCTATTAAAACCCAATAAGATCAATATAAATTGTTTTTGCCAATCAACAGGGCAGTAGTTGAGAAGAATGTACGTACAATATACGCCCCGGTGCATAATAAATGACCAATTTATTTTTTTATTTTGGTCCAAAATAAATATCTATTTATATAAAAAAGAACATTAATTTATTATTTAAGATTATCCTGTATCCAGAAAAAAAATCATTTACTATTGAAAAGCAAAGTAATTGCTGTAATTTAGTGGCAGCAACTATTTTTGTTTATAATTTAATACCCCTGAAGTAAATTGTAGACCGGAGGAAGTTCTCCGGGAAATCCGTGCCTTAAAATAGGGACTTTTTGGCCTTCTTATCCCTAAATTCCCATCTTCTTCTTTTCATTTTCCCAATGAGTTTCTACATGAATTTTACTCAAAATTCAGTACCATAGTAGTAATTTATTCAATTGGATAGCAAGTAACTCACTGATCCCTCCAAATTAATTCCTAAATATATTATGTTAATCAAATTAATAACTCCATTACAAATCCCTTAGCTACGTTCTTAAATCTCTGACTCGATCTGTTTTCATCTGGCCGGACAGGAAATGTCGTCGACGGCGCAGAGAGGAGAATCCGACGATGGCAACACCACCTTGTCTGAAATGGATTCATCTTCCTTGAAATTCGGGACACCGGAGGCGTTGGAGCAGGTGCGTAACCTCACTGACATTGGAGCCATGACTCGTCTTCTCCACGAGTGCATTGCTTATCAGCGAGCCCTAGATCTAGAACTGGACACAATCCTCTCCCACCGCACTGATCTCGACAAGCAGCTCTCCGGCCTCCAAAAATCCACTCAAGTGCTCGACATTGTTAAAGCCGACGCCGATCACCTCTTATCCAACGTCACCTCCACTTCTCTCCTAGCCGATCAAGTAAGCGCCAAAGTCCGCCAGCTCGATCTTGCTCAATCGCGCGTCAACGACACTCTCCTTCGCATAGATGCCATTGTTCACCGCTCTAATTGCCTTGACGGCGTCCGCAAGGCGCTTGATTCCGAGGACTTCGAATCTGCCGCCAATTACGTCCAGACCTTCCTCCAACTTGACGCTAAGTATAAGGATTCCGCTGCCTCCGACCAGAGAGACCAGCTCTTGGCCTCCAAGAAGCAGCTTGAAGGGATTGTTCGCCGGAAGTTGGCTGCTGCAGTGGATCAGCGGGATCATTCGACTGTTTTGCGGTTCATCAGACTGTATCCGCCGCTGGGATTGGAGGAGGAGGGACTGCAAGTCTACGTGGCCTATTTGAAGAAGGTTATCGCCATGAGATCGCGCCTCGAGTACGAGCAATTGGTGGAAATGATGAGTGATCAGCAGGGGCCAGGTCAGAACCAGCTTAATTTTGTGTCCTGTTTGACTAATTTATTCAAAGATATTGTCTTGGCTATTGAAGAGAATGATGAAACTTTAAGGAGCTTGTGTGGAGAGGATGGCATTGTTTATGCTACATGTGAACTTCAAGAAGAGTGTGATTCTCGCGGTTCCACTATTATAAAGAAGTACATGGAGTATAGGAAACTAGCTAAAGTGACTTCTGAGATTAATTCTTATAAGAGTAATTTGCTATCCGTTGGAGTTGAAGGACCGGACCCTCGAGAGATTGAAGTATATTTGGAAGAGATCTTGTCTTTGACTCAGTTGGGTGAGGATTACACTGGGTATATGATATCAAAGATTAGGGGTTTGAGTTCTGTTGATCCCGAATTAGGTCCCCGTGCCACTAAGACTTTCAGGAGTGGTAATTTCAGTAAGGTTGTCCAAGATATAACTGGTTATTATGTGATCTTGGAGGGGTACTTCATGGTTGAGAATGTGAGGAAAGCTATAAAAATTGATGAGCTCGTGTTTGATAGTCTCACAACTTCCATGGTCGACGATGTGTTCTATGTTCTGCAGAGTTGTTGTCGGAGGTCCATATCCACTTCGAATATCAACTCTGTTATTGCAGTGTTAAGTAGTGCTGTAAGTCTGTTGGGTGGTGAGTTCAATGAGGCTTTACAGCAGAAGGTCAGAGAGCCTAATCTTGGGGCAAAGCTGTTCACTGGTGGCGTTGCTGTGCAAAAGACTGGTACAGAGATCGCCACGGCTTTGAATAATATGGATGTGAGCAGTGAGTATGCATTGAAACTACGGCATGAGATTGAAGAACAATGTGCTGAGGTTGGTCCTAAATTCATGTATTGATCCCTCCTATTGTTTAATGTTAATCTAGTTTGTGAATGTGACATCTACTTTTTAAGAGGCGAATAAGTAAAGCTATAATTTTGTTGCTTGCCTTCATGTATGCCAGTACTTGCTTGGTGTATTTATTTGTTTTTATGGGTGATAAGTAAATTGGACATTGAATTATGAAATGATTTTTTGTTGCATGCATTTCATACTATAGTCTGTCTTGCGACATGAAAACTATTGTGCTTTCTGAGAAAACCGTTGAAAGTTTAGCATACCCGTATATAACCTTAGATTCCACTGAGAATCTGGGATTATACCCATGTGTAGGTTACTCCTTTTTCTTGTTCTTTGATTTCTCAAATACCGTTGAAATCTAGAATGATTGTCTGTTACACTCATCTCTTGCCTTTAATCTTTGAATATTAAAGTGGCTGTGCTTTTTGAGATTACCTTCAGTTGAATTATAACCTCAAATCTATGCAGAAGTACCATTTATTAGATTATTCTTTCTTTTTTGCTAGCCTTGATCCTTTTGCTAGTCTTAATTGGATTGCATTGTCAGGTGTTTCCTGCGCCAGCAAATAGAGAGAGGGTCAAATCCTGTTTATCTGAGTTGAATGAGATGAGCAATGGTTTTAAGAAGGCCTTGAATATTGGCTTGGAACAACTAGTGGCTACTGTGACACCTCGAATCCGGCCAGTGTTGGATACTGTTGCAACAATCAGCTATGAGCTGTCAGAATCTGAATATGCTGACAACGAGGTAAATGACCCATGGGTTCAAAGGCTTCTCCATGCTGTAGAGAGCAATGTGGCTTGGCTTCAGCCATTAATGACTGCTAACAATTATGACTCGCTTGTGCATCTGGTCATTGACTTTATTGTTAAGCGGCTTGAGGTTATCATGATGCAAAAAAGATTCAGTCAACTTGGAGGTCTTCAACTTGACAGAGATGTTCGAGCTCTTGTCAGCTATTTCTCCAACATGACCCAGAGGACTGTTAGGGACAAATTTGCTCGTCTAACCCAAATGGCTACAATATTAAACTTGGAGAAGGTCTCTGAGATTCTGGATTTCTGGGGTGAAAACTCAGGACCCATGACCTGGAGACTTACTCCAGCTGAGGTTAGAAGGGTGTTGAGTTTAAGGGTTGACTTCAAGTCTGAAGCAATAGCGGCTCTTAAGTTGTAACCCATTTCTATGGTTTATTTTGTTCAATATTTCTTTATATGCTGTTACGATGCTACGTTTTGTATTTTCAGGTTTATTTAACTTCCATAAGAGATTGTAATGGGCATGGAATCGTTGAAATATAGTTCAGTGCTTTCCATTTTCATTCTTAAGTCGAATATCTTTCTTCTACTTTTTGACATTTCTTCTAAATCCTAGTCTTAACGTGGCTCTTTAGCATGAGTTCATCTTCTTCAATCTTCAAAGCAGCTCTCTGATTCTCGTCACAGTGATTATATATGTAGAAAAAAATGTGCGTTGAGATATTACTTCTCAAATAAAAAGATGGTGCATTTAGCTCTGTTTGAAGATCACAGGTAATTTGTGTTCTCAGAAATTAATCTGATTGTTGGTTGAGCCTGGCATCATTTATTTGCTATTTGGATTAGTTTCTTCTTTGGTAATTCGGCTGGTCACTGTTGGAGTACCGTTTATTCCTCTTGTTCCAGCATTTTTTACATTGTTTGTCAATTGATTTCAAATTATGTGTGTGTCACGTGATATAATTTTCCTAGAAGCAGGGAGTTTACTGTCGACATCTCTGCTTGCCCACCTAGGGTAGTTGAACTTGCAATTTTCTCTGTGAGGGTAAGGCCTGTATGCTGTGCACTGGTTGCTATATATTGACCGAAAAGCTGGTCATTTTCCTATTGATTTTTGTTTCTTCCCCGTGCTTAAAAGCTTATCTTACTGAAAATTCTTAGTTACCGTTCTCGGTGCTGACCTACTTGCTTATTGGAGGGTCACATGAGCCAATTTACACTTGCATTGCCTATCACCGCTTCGTCAGTTTCTCTTTTCCTTCTTGTTTTTCAGCGTTCGTCTTCCTGGATTTGCTCGCTTTCTTTGGCTACTTCTATTTTTCCTTCCCTTGCTCGCGGTCTGTTACATAAATTTACTTTAATAATATTGCATTCTTGTTACTTCCTTTGAGGCTGCTGACATCATTTTTTTGGGTCCTTTCCTGACAGTGTTTTTGGTTCTTTGGTCTGCTTCATCTCTCTGGCTTCGCAACTTAGTTTATTCTCTTCGCATTTAATCAATATGTTTCACTCTTATGTGCTTGTGTGCTCTTTATATATACCAGCAATTTGCATGGATGAGGATTTAATAACAGTGTTTGTTCTTTGATGCCTTGATGGTTCTTTAATTGTACCTAATTTTTCAAAGTCAGTTCCTGAATTGTGCTGGTAGAATTTAATTTCCATTTCCTAAATGAATTGTGTGGGATTATTTGAGTATACAATTAACAAATCATAGCTAGATGATATCTTACATCAGATATTCTCAGAATACATGTGTAGGAGAGTAATTTCTCTGTATGTTGTCAGATGTTCCCACCTGTTCATATAAGGGTTACTTTGCACTCAGCTAAATCTGGTCAAACAGTAATAGTTCTGGCTGCCACTAGGGTTGTTCTTGTATGTCTTCATGCTTCCATTGGAGCTCCAGAGGCTGCAGAATCAGCGCTGAATGCTCCGCTTTATTGTATTGATATCCCAAGAGTGGACTATCTTTTGTTATGAAAGGTAAAGTTTTTGCAACAATGAATCATGAATGAGGAATCTCAGAAGGTACAGCTTTGGTCAGTTTGTTTAATTCTTGGTTTCTTTCAGGATTATTCTTGTTTATTATTTTCGGTGTTTGATGCTGTCGTCTTAAATTATAACTATCAGCAATAGCTGCAGTTAAATTACTTTACTACGTTGGTTGCCTGATTTAATAAGTCTATCCTTAGCCAATTGCGAAAGATTTCTGAGGAGTCAACTAGGCAATTGTAGTCTGGATGCAGTTAATTTGTTCTTGAAATTAGTAGACGAAATTCTGAGTTTTTGTTCTCATCGAAAAATTTTGTTCTTTTATTTTTATAATTTTGTATTTTGTTCTTTATGAAGGGAAGCCTTGGCGAAACTGGTAAAGTTGCCTCCATGTGACCAGGAGGTCACGAGTTCTAGCCGTAAAAACATCCTCTTGCAAAAATGCTGGGTAAGGCTGCGTACAATAAACCCTTATAGTCCGGCCCTTCCCCGGACCCCGCACGTAGCGAGAGCTAGTGTTATCAAAGGCAAGGCGAAAAGCGCAAAAAATCTCTAAGGTCCGTTGGGGCTTTAAGTGCAAAGCACAGTTGTAGCGTGGGCGTTACTGAAAGAAGGCACAGCTGGAGAAAAAATAAAAATATGTATATGTAATCCAAGACCAATAATTATAAGCATGAATAACAAATATATTGACAGTGAATTTGAAAACAATTACGATAAAGTGAAATATCAATTGTTTGGTGTCGCCTATTCAGGATTATACTCATTTGGTAGGCAAAAGTATGCGTTAGAGCCTTGATGTGACACTGAAGAGCCCACAAAGCGAGGCGAAGCGCTCAACTTGTTTTGAGCCTCGCTTCAGGGCTTAGATGTGCTTTAAGCACGCCTTTGACATCACTGGGTGGAGCTTTAGTGCACCGGGCTGCCCCTTCTTTTTTTTTCTTTATAGCTTCTTAAGCATATATTTACTGACGTGGAGTATGGAAGCTTTATGAGGCCATTGGATTCACTCAATTGAAATTCCATTGATGAGGCTGGATATCAATTTCCTGTAAAGAAGGGTAGAGGTTCATGTTTAGTGTATGTGCACCCGTGCATGTGTTCTGCTTCAGAAACTGAAAAATGCAAATTTTCCGAATAATTTTGAACTTGATCTAAAGATGTTAGTTGATGTGTGTAAATATTGTGATTCTAAAATGGATAATACTCTGTGGTGCAGTGTTAGGAGTGAATCAGATAGGTCGATTCCCAATTCAGAGACTATTACCCAATGCTAAATAGTTATTGGATTCTAATGTCTTAATGGATATTACTCTGTGGTGTAATATTAGGAGTGAATAAGAGTGATCCGCAGCATGTAGTGATTCTTTAGGGCTGGCTCTGGTTTTTGATCTCCGCTGAATAGCTAAACGTGCTTAGATCTTTTTTTGTAGATGGAAATGTGCTTAGAACTTAGGGTATAAAAGGTTGCAGTTTTGGCAGTTGGTGTCTGAAGTTGTTGAGACTTTTGTTTTTTTTCCATAATAAAGAAGGTGTTTTTCTTGTTATCTTATTATTAATATGTTGTTAGGTTCTGATTTATCAAAGGTTTATGTTCTGAGGTTGACATAGAGATGGCAGAACTTCTGGTAGAAATTACTGAGGAGTTAACTAAGAAATTATACTCTACATTCAGTTTCTGTATTTTGTTCTTGAAATTGGTTGACAAAATTCGAGATAGCATTCTTTACATTAGTAGTTCGCATTTCGACTATGTCATTTTTGTTTGTGATGAACATAAGGATGTCCCTAAAATTCCTGATGTGTTTATTTATTTGTTAATTGCCGAGTGTTTCATCTATTGTCATATTCCAGCTACACATAATTGAAGATTGATGAGAGCTGCCAGCTGAGCTAAAATAAAAGCTTAGTTTTGTTTGATTTTCCTGGAAATAGGATGATACTGAATTCTTTTGATTTGACAATTTATGGGGGTTGAACACATTAAGTTATAGAGAACACGTTATTATCAGACTCCTAGAGGACAAAGACGTTTTCTGTTTCATTTTTTTTTAAAGCAGGGAAATCTGCATTACTTTATATCCACCATTAGATTGACCATTTTAGTTGTTCATCAGCTCACTAAGAAAGAAAACAGGTTTGGTGTTTTCCTCTAATATGTGCTCCTATTACTTTTAAGGTTTGCGGCTTTGTTATGAGGACTGTGTTTGGCAAATACATCTGCATTGCTTCTTGTGCATCACCAGTTTCGTGCAGTTCTGGAGGTTTGTATCCCTATTTTATACGACATGGTGATCTAATGGAGCAACCGGAGAGGTAGCAACATTCTCTTTAATTCTTATAATTTTTTTTTTTTTTTGAAGTTCAAAATTCAGTTAACTATTACTGGTAACTTTAGCCAGCGAGTATAGAACCAAATATAGAAACAGAGAAAAATTAGACGAGCATCTGCCTTTCATTTTTTCAATGCAGAGCTTGATCTTGAGGGCATGCTCCAATGCTATCTTGGAGTAAGCAGAAAAGTATTTAAATCTTTCAAACTGAGAAGAAAGTATATCTTTCTCTATCTTCAGTTAATTAAGTTGAAGGGAACCTCTTGATTATTGGCTTAGTAAGGAGTTAGGAGAGAAACAGGGGACCAAAATTTCAGTTGCTTTTCCAAGCTCTACAATCCAAAATATAGGACTGCCAGATTGTTTTAATATGTGTACTCATTCCAATTTAAAACCTTCCTCCATCCACTCCGGATGGATTGAAAATGTTGGTCTTTTTACTCTTAAGATGTTGTTGGCAGGGTGAACAGCGACATATATATATAGAGAGAGTACTGTTTCTGTTTTTGCCCTCCCTCCTATTGTATTGGTGGTGGAGACAGACTCATCACAGAGGATGCTTTTCCAGGTTTAAAGCTAAAGTGTAAGTAACATTATTGAATAGCTGCTATGGCAAGTTAAATTTTGTTATGAATGTTTAATCCTTTGGCAACTAATGGATGATTATGTAAATCGATAGTGTTTAATTGTTTTTAATTAAGTTGAACAAGTTATATTTTGCGAGTGAGTCTTTGCGTCAATATAAAAGGGATAGGATAGAATCATGACTCTCCAGAGGATGGTTAGCAAGAGGAGTACAACCAATGTAATCTGTAATATCAGTTTCTCGGACAGAATACCTTTAATAGCAATCTTTTGACCATCATTGTAATCGGTAAGCCTTAGAAGGAAAACAAATTGATTTATGTAATTTGATTACTTTATAATTCAAATGCATTTGTTTAAAAAGAACATACGTACTTGCCTGTGACTAGTATCTATATCTTGCTGCAATTTGATGGTTTCTTTCCTTACGAGAAGACTTCTATTTAGTTGGCTGAAAACTCTCTTTTTTTTGGTAGCTAAGATATTTATTCAAGCAAACTTAAGTCATTACAAACTGGGACTTCTTTAGGACCCATGGTTCCTAGCTTGTCCTTCTCAAAAGTAGAAACAACAAAAGGTGGCGGAACTAAATACAACATTGGATTTCCAAAACAGATGAGCTGCTTCCATAAGGTCGGCGACTCCATTTGTTTCCATGAACACGTACGTGTGTCACCGTTGGCTCCCCAGCTTTAGATAGCATCCATCTGCAATTATTTATCAAGTTTTGATAAAGGCAAGAATTGTTAGTGAGCATGTTGATTAAATCATTGCAGTCTGTTTCAATTACTAACGGCATGAGATTTTTTTGCAGCACTAGACTTAGCCCATGCATGAGTGCTAAGCCCTCCATGTAAATATTGGTTGCATGGGGCACTGTCATGTTGAAGCCCAGAATCCAATCTATTACTAAATACACCTCCAATGCCCCCCTTTCCTGGATTGCCGATGCATGAGTCGTCTATGTTTATTTTGAAGAAACCCATATCTGGTGTCTTCCATTTAATGTAAGTCATCTTAGGACACGGCGGCCTTTTTGAATCTGTGAGCAGTTTGTATTCAATGGTGCTATTGACAATATGCTCTAGTTGAAGAGGATTGTTTTTGTTCTCGAATATTATGTCATTCCTGTGTAACCAGATGTGCCATAGGATAAAAGGAATGACATCGGCCTTATTGAGGTATCCGTTGAACTGTGCTTTGGATTGACATTGTTTTTTTATCCATTTGTGCAGCGTGTAATCATTAGGTGGTTGATTTGAGTATTTGTAGGTATTATCCAGTTAGTCCCATATGGATTTTGAATAGGGACATTTAAAAAAGCATGTGCTCCATATCTTCTTCTTACATTCACGAACAGTGTACAAATAGTTTAATTATGACGAAACTAATTTTTTTTTTTTTTTTTTTTGGGTTGTTGATAAATTAACCATAAGCATATAGATCATCGAGTAATGATTTTCATCCAAAATGCAGTGTTTGTTGCATTGGCATTTCAAATAAGAGGGTTTCCATTCAAGATAGAATATACTATGATGACATCCAATCCAAGTCGCCTACATGTTCCTAATTAATCGAGCAAAATTGTTAATAACGAAGCAAAGTACATCTTGACAATTTCTTCTCTCTTTCCTGAGTACATGACTACTGAAGTGCTTCCTTGTTACAGGGGGTACTAAGAAAACAAAGAAGAAATAATTGACCTCTTACTCCTTCAGCTATAAACAATAGTAGTAATAAAAACCAGCTGCAAAAGTGAACTTATCAAAGGACCCAAATCGCCATGTTTTCAGCCTTTGTTCCTAGACAATACCTTCCCAACTGATATCCTTTGCTGTTCTCTTTCTTTCTACGTTAGAGGATCCATATCATGCGACCCTCCCGCCACTTAGCCTCGGGGAATTCCCAGTTAATAAAACAGACCCACCCTGTATTAAAGAGACTTCTCTTCTAGTTCCTATTCTTGCTCATCCAATTCAGAAAGAGCCGTCGGAAAACCAAGCTCAACAAACATTTGGATAATCCACATACATTTTACCATCTCTCTCTCTCTCTCGAGCATTCAATCTTTCAACAGTTAAATTTTGTTATTACTGTGCTGATAATGTTTTTTTATCTTAGCATAAATGGACTGCATGTATATGCACAAAATCATACCCTTTATATAAAAACATCAAGGCATGAAAAGCCAACATTATGCGCAGTAGACCCCGTATCTGGAGTCTATTATCTGCTAAATAAGATTGAACCAGATGTCGAAATATGTTACCATAACTGGACAACACTTTCTGAATGTCAAACTTCTTAGCTGAAAAGTTTCACACCTGCATTTTCAGCACCTTGCTACTTCAAATGCATCTTCAGTTAAGTGTCTTTTTTTGCTTTTCTGCTTGTACTTCCATAGAACCTATTTCATCTAATGCATTAGCAGAAAGTGGCACTATCCCACGTTTTCCAGCTCTCTCTCAATCCAAGCCTCACTATCAATCTCGTCATCCTTGGCTAATTTCTTCAGTGAATTCTTTTCCAATTTTCTCCTCTTTAATCTCTCCTTGATTCGATCAATATCAATGCTTCCATTGTGGTCACCAGCAGAGACGGTCTGGCAAATTACTTCTTTGGCGTCATCCTTAATCGGCTGACAAACACCATCCTCAACTGCACTATTTGCACTACCACACTCACTCTCTGTCTCCTTGACAATGTTGACGATGTTGCAGGATTCTTTTTCACTGCATTTGGATGTCACGGAGGTAGACGACCCTCTGGCCTCCACCAATTCCATATTTATGGAATCTTGTGCAACAACTGACACGCTTGAGATACAAGAGCCTGTGCTGCTTGATGTTGCCTTTCCAGCAACAGGTTTTAATTCAGTCGACCTGCCAGACATGGATGGTGTTACTTGTTTCTGATTCTGCTCCAGCAACTGAAGCATCTTTTGAATAACCTCTGAGAAAGAACAAATAGAAGAAGTTAGGTGCTAAGTTACTAAGGTCGTGGAACAGCATAATAGGATGGAAGGGAAACATTTACCAAGGAATAAGGGTTAGTTCATAAGAAAAAGAAACATATACATGGAAGGTCAAACAACCAAAAGTATTGACTCCTTCTGGATTAATAATTGTTACCCAGTGTAGAGTATGTCATAGTTTCAGGACTTTTTCCGTTGAGACAAAGTCAACTGCAAACAGGTCTTCCATACAGAGTAGGGTTTTTCTTCTGGTGCTTCCTTTAAGATATTGCGGGTGTATATCAGTTTACATTTGTGAATAATATAAGTTTGACATGATTGGAACTTTACATGTCTGTGCCCAACCGTTTAAATATTACTAAAACAAGACCGCATTTCCTATGTGTTTTTCTTCTAATCTATGAAGACGTTGTAAAGGCGATCTAAGTCAACCAAAGATATCCATACGAGAAAATCTGAAACCTAATTGTCTGAATTGTTAGCAGAAAGAACAGCTCTGATATTTAATTAAAAGCTATACAGTTAACCTGCAGATTCAGTTGCTCACTGTCTTCTTAAGAACTCATCAGCTTTATTATGATTTTAACTCTATAATGGAGATCTTTTTTCATCACCTTTAAGCGACATGGAATTGCGAAAACTATATGGGTAAATCCATAAATATATAACATACCTTCTAACTGCTTCGGTGCAACGTTAAATTGCATCCACCAGGGATTCCCTTTTCCAGTAGGCAATTTCACTTTCAGAAGTTTAGCAGCAAGGAACATGGAACCAGCAGCGATATAATGGGGCTTATACTGCAAGCACAGTGTTGTGCGAAGCCTACCAACCACATGATTATTAATTTCTGGAGTTCAAAATTTGGAAGTAGAAAATAAGTGAATCACATTCTACAAATAAAGAACCATCACCATCGCGTGAAAAGATACTAACCAATCATTCACAAAATTCCAAGCTACTTTGACCATCTCCTTGTTAGAAATTTCCAACCTCTTCATAGCTGCAACAAGTGCCTTGTAAGGATGTTCGATGTTAAGATCAAATGCAACTGTCGCAAGCAGCATTCTCTCACCGGCTACAATCGACTCCTTTTCCTTATCATAGATATCCTGCGATATGAAGCATGACATTAGGAAAACAAAAAAAGAATAGAAGTTAGTGGGAATAACAAAGCTATGATAATCGATGACATACCTTTTGTCTGATCCTCAGTGGAGCTGATGGATCCCATTTATAAACTAACTTGTAGGAAACAACAACAAAATCACTCAGCCAGCGTGGTGTTTCTTCAGCTTTGCAGGCAAGGAACATGCTCACCGTTGCGACAATCTGCACAGAATGCAGTGCCACACCAAAGAGTGCATGATGAATCAAAAGAGAGGGACATACTTATAATGCAATGCCGTAGGCCTGATTTGGCTTTAAATTGATATCTGAACCAATTCCAGTTAGTCTTACAAAGGGTAACATCAGAAATTTACTGCGAAAACAACTGCGCATTTGCAATATATTTTACTTCACAGTAGAGCTAAACATAACATTATGTATACAAGTGTTTTATCCTGTCAAGCAGCCCAAGTCCCGGTTTGGCAAAACAAATATTCCGTCTGCAAGACATTACCACGCTCAAAAGAACTTCACAGAAGATCTGTGTTTCTTAGTCAATTGCGATTACAAGAGTAAGAAATGACTTCTACCTGCCAATGGTTCTTTGCATGAGATTGGCGCATGTAAAAGCGATGGCACAACATAATTGCAGTAGCTATGGTCACTTGAGGCCTGAAAAATTAAATATTCAACAACCTCCTATGAGAGATTGAGCATAAACAAGTTGCATGAATTCTCTTGGAAAATAGTACGGGAATGAGAGAAAGAGACCAAAAAGAAAAGGATATAGTGCTCGTGCTACAGCTACACAGAGATATCAAACTTTTCTCTACTGATAAAAATAGAGTGGATCTTACACTTTCAGCTCTATGCCAAGCTCTTGCAGGAAAGAGCAGTACAACTTCCTTAGATGTGACTCTTTTTCATAATCGATCCCATCCTTCCTTGAAGGAGAGTGATCCTCTATTTCTTCATTAGTGAAGTACCATCGTTGGGTCAAAGACTCAGATTTTTCTTGAATATGCATGCTAGATGCAACTCTTGCAAGTTCTGGATACGAAGGATTCTCTGGCAGTTGTCCTGCCATGTTCTTTCCCTCTTTCGCCAAGCAGATTAGCGGAACAAAATTTGGAATCTAGATAAGTTCTTCGTTCCAAAAATGGTAACTGGAATATTCTGCAAGTAGAAAAATATAACTTTCTTAGGAAGTTGAATCCTTGCTGAGTTTAATCATCCAAGAAAATTCATAGAGCCGAGAACTTCCAAGCCAGCTGCATTCATGGTCAGCTACCAGTAAATGGCTAATCCATTTAGAATCTTAAACCTTTTCCTACTTTCCCATCATGAACGGTAATGGAATCATGCTTACAGACAACTTAAAATGACTAATGCTGACAGATAAAGACTGCTTATTGTTGAATATAGACATCCAAGGCAAAGGCTGTTTATTGTTTAATTGCCGAAAAATTGTTTAACATTGGTAAGAAAAAAGAAGAGAATAATTTGCGCTAAAGAAATATCACAAAGACAATAAACCTCAGTGCATTTGGAAGGAACACACATCCATTGGACAGGTTTAGCATAGAAATCGAATACCCTTCTCTAATTTCACCTTTCTGGTATGGAGTCCTTTTAACTTTTAAGTTACTCTTTTACCGAAGAGGACCTAAATAAAGTGGACTACATACAGAGATTTCACATAGCTGATCACAACTACATAGATATAACGTAGTTATTTGATAATTCGAAACCTATTTTCTTCACACGAAAGAAGTGGTGGTATGGAGATTTCTCGATTATGTGTTGATAACTTGAGCGCTTATTACTGCAAAATTAGAAGTAACCAATCAAAACATTACAACAAAATTGGAAGTTATAATGACAGGCAGCAAAGAGAACTGAAGGCTAATTTCAGCAAAACAACGGGATTAGTTGACACACAAAGAGCATCCCTTCTTTTTGAATTCATTAAGACAAAGTCAACACATAGAAAATGATACAAACTTCAGATCCAAACACCTGAAAACATGATCTTTGTAGAGAACTCTTAATTGAATTGATCATTTACCCCAATCATATCAAGTATCATTAAGCGTTGATACTGCGAAAAACTAATCCAAAAGGAAAGTAGAACAAAATAGCAAAGGCAATTTGACCCAAAACACGAATCATAAACAAGCCATAAATCTAAACATCATTATCAAATCACTTTCAGCACAATATATTGAATCTTGATTTTCTCTTAATTTCAAGAAAAAAAAAAGATCTTGAATTTCTCATTACCGAGCTACCTTAATTAAAGTGTATAACAATTAAAACCCAGAAAGGGAAAAAACAAAAAAAGAGCAAACCTGAAGAAAATTGAGAATAAAGGTTGCGATATCCGTTGTGTGAGTAGAAGAGTGGCTAAAAAACAAGGAATTTGGCAAAGAAAGAGACTGAAAAAAGAAACTCTAAGTTGCAAATTTAAGGTTAATTAATAGTTTAAGGCTAAGAATAAGAAGAAAGATATTGTGTGAAGTGGGAATAAGATAAAGTTGACTCGACAATGTTATGTTACCTTTGGAAAGGTCTTCTGTCTTTCTCCGAGTAGCCTTGCCTTCAAAGAGTTGCTTGCGAATTGCAAGTACAAACAAAGGGCAACGTTGCGATTTCCATATTTGCGTTTCTTTCCTTTTCTTTTAGGTGTACACGTTAAAACCTCTTAAATTATTTAGTACTTTTTTGTTTAAACTATTAAGTACTCTATTTCCTTTATCCTCGATTATAATTTCCTTTAGATTAATAATTTTCCGGTTAAAATTGTGATAAAATATTTAAGGTAACTTGCCGAGAGACGAGTGAGTAATAAAAAAAAAATCAAAAATAAAACATCTTATGGGCTTTCCATCTTGCTAAGCAATTGCTAAAATTTATGACACCTTCGATGACTTCTCTCCAAGTTGTATGAAAGCATCGCATTGAGGTGTGATTGTTGAACCTTTAAAGCTCATCTTAAGTACCTTCATGATTGGCTCATTAGACTTTTCAACGAAAGAGAGGTTTGAGAACTTTGGCTTTGGTACTCATTGTAGCGAATCTTGATATAAAATCTCCATTGAGACTCTGGGAGAAAATTTAAGGAAAACATTAAAGCATAAAACTTCATATTTCATTCAACTTACCATGGCAAAATACGAATGAAGAGTATTTAACAAAACCCAAAATAATACAAACCCTACACGTGGCAACTATAGTTGTGACCACCCGTTCAGAGGCGGATTTACTATGAACAATTTAGTTCACGTGAACCCATGGTCCGTCGGCTAAAATATGTATATGATGTACATAATTTGCAAAAAAGTAGTTATATAGATTTGATGGCACACATGGTCAAAAAGGGTGAAGTGGTGCACTGATTTTGCCTTCTTATTCCTGAAAGCCTAACTGGCTAAGGGCAAGGGATCGAATCCCTGCTTGACTTTTGATTATTTTATATGTTTTTCTTAAATCTTTTTTTTATTCTCTTTCTATTTATTCTAACGCAGTGTTTCATATATCCTATTTGATATATCAGTGCCCAACCTCTATACAGAGATGACAGATCCACACGGTTCCTCAATTCCTAAATATCAAAATTATTTCCTAATTCCTAATTTCAATTTATCCCAAAAGGTCACACGTTAAAAAGAAGAAGCAAAACTCTAGTTCTTATTTTGATTTGTTCTTGTCTCTTGTTCTAAAAGCTAAAGCTAATCTTGACATCTTGTCTCCATTTACTCTCTAACTGCTTGTGCAATGCTATTTTCCAATTCCTCCAAGGTGAGGTCCAATCTTTTTCTAAACTAGTTAATAAGTTTTCTTGTAGGTTTATTCCGATTTTGGAATTTTTTTTCGGTAACTACTGAATGAAGGAGATTTTTTCTGATTTGGATTTATTTTCATAACTTTTCTTGAGATAATCATTTTTTATTGATATTAAATTACAGTGTATATGATTTACTCTATTGAAGCTAATAAAATGTACATAATACACAAAGTGCTCCCAAGAGCTTATTCATAAATTAAGATAAAAGCAACTCTAAAGTCTACTGCAAATTGCAAAAGCACCATATTATCACTACGAAGGACTCTTGATAATAGGTGAATTTGACTATAATCACGCCCTAAATAATCACATTTTTATGTTGTTTTGATGATATAT
>MU767870.1:9664-54674 GCA_026770625.1 Nicotiana glauca
TTATCCTACAGTTTGCCTAGCGTTTATGCATTTCCTATAGGCATGATTTCTATATGCAACTAATTGTTTGATTATTAGGTCCTACAGGCAAGATTTCTAATGATTGAGTTAACAAATATTAAAAACCCATAGACATGGTATCTAAGTGACTGAGTTATAACATTAAATCCTATAGGCATGGCATCTAACCTTAATTATATGCAATAAAGTAAACCCCTCCCACACCCTTTACTAATACTTCCCCGAGTTTCTTTTTACAGGATTATTACTGAAAATAAAGTAAATAACATAAAATACATCGCAACCTACAGCTAGAACCGAGCAGCCTAATTCAATCTTGAGATCCAATAACATGTGTTTCACCAATTCCGGATTCCAGGTTCCAAGGCCTTCTCTAAGAGTGTTTCAAAGTTCCAAGGGCTTTCAGGAAGCCCAGGCAATGCTTACACCCTAGACATTGAATTGAGTAGTGCAATGTGTGGAATTACTCGCCCTTAGGTATCCAAGTTCAGAAGGAGCTCCAGGGTCCCTAAGCATGGCTTACCACAGGGGGGTAGGACTTAAAGAACTAAGAATAAGTGTAAAGTGAGGGGATTAGAGGAAGACCAAAGCAAAGGATGGTCAAACCAGTCATGAGTGGGACTGGCACACCCCTGACCGTTTAAATGGTTTGGACAAATAAGAGCAGACTTGAGAAAGTCAGACTTAGGCCTGAATAGTGATTAGGACACCACCAGACTTGAGTCAAGCTCAACACATAACAGGGGTTAAGGGAATGGGATCGATTTGAGTATAGGTTTAGGGCAACCTGGTTCTAAACTAGGGATGGCAATAGAATGCCACCCTAGTCTAAAACAATACTCACACACAAAGGTGTTAGGGAAAAGGATTGATAAGGAAGCATTTGTACCAACAAATAGGATTAAGCCACGGGTATTTGGGGAAAAGGATGTACAGGAAAGTACTAATACAAGCATAACAGAATCAAAGACATGGGAATATGGGGTAGGGATGTACAGGAAAGTACTAATACAAGCATAACAGAATCAAAAACATGGGAATATGAGATAGGGATGTGTCATGCTGAAATTTAACTACATAATGTAAGAAAGTCGAACATAAACAAGTATATGAAAAGGGTAAATAAACACGTAGTTTTGAGATGGTATTTAAATTATGGACATACCAGTTGCAAACTCAAACAGTAAAGCAAGTAGGGCAGATAGAATCCTATAGCTTAGCCTTAGCTTTCAGATGACTAAACCCAAACAGCATAACAAGTAGCAAAGCAGAGCAAAGAAGAGAAGAAAGAGTTTAATGAGTGTGAACTTGTAATTGTTCGTGTGTGTGAAGTAAAAGAGGTGGGGTTTTTATAGTTTTGAAAACATGTGGTAAGTAAGGCAAAAATATAATTCAATACCAATCATAATCAATCAGGGGAAAGGACTTCCTTTAATTAAGGAGTCGAACTAGAGTAATAAAAGAGCAGAGTTTATTTAAGGAAAGAAGATCAGGAACACATTGGGTAATACAGGGTAAATACATGGGGAATTTAAAATACTCGGTTTAGGTAAATAAGGTAAGAGTAAAATCAATTGATCACATAGTAAATCAAGGAGTTATGAATTCGAACTCAGTATTGAATTCAGTCAGAAAAATAGGTCCAAATCAGTCAAAGAAAGAATCAAAATAGATTCATAGGAAATCAACCCCCCAAAATTAAGGTTATTTTGAAAGGGGAAGTCTGACTATAAAGAGATGCACAAACTTAAACATGTGAGGCTAAATTAAACTGAGTAGTCATGTAATCAAAGAGCAGAAGAACATAGCCATAAATGGAATTAAAAGTTCTCGCAGAGCTTAGCAAGAAATCAGAAGCACGAAAGGAGTTTAGACAGTTAGGGTTTTGAAATTAGACAGGAAGCAGACAATCACACACAAAACTCGGAAAACCCCCAAAATCTAGGGTTTTCATCACATTTCGAATGTAAAGAAGAAAGCATAGGCGAAGATGAACTCAGAAAGAACATAAACATTCGTGAAAAGCATAATGAAAGCAAAGAACACAGTAAAGAAGCTACTCGGAAACCCTAGAAACAACACGGTAAGAAAAATACATAGAAATCCTAGTAGAAATACTTAGGAACTACAGTAAAAGTAAAAGAAATCACAGTAGAGCAAATAAAACAGAAAATCGGAGAAACCCTAAGTTTTAAGAAGATGAACAGTTCGAAAACAAAATCGACAAAAATGTGGAAAACACTTTGAAATCTTAGAAAATAACATAGATCTGAAGCAGATCTTGAAGAGAAACAAAGATGAAGAACCTCGGAACTTAGGGTTTCAAAGAAAACCCCTAGAAAAACGAGAAAGGCCTGGAACGGGCTGGCCCTGAGTTGGAGATGGACTCACAGGGCTAGGACTCGCCGGAAATGGCCATAGAACTTGAATCGAAGAGCTTCTGAGCCAGGGGCTTCAAGGTCAGACCTTGAATCTTCATGCAAAAGGAGGATAAGGGTGAGTGGGGGTAGATATATATTACACAAGGCCTGAGAGGCCATGATTTCCGGTAGAATAAGGTCGGAGATCGGCGGAGAGAGCTAGGGTTTCAGAGGGGCTTGGGAGCATTTGAGAGACGAAGGGGATACAAGGGCGGCTGCTGAAGAGAAATGATTAGGTTTAGGGGGGCTATTGGATTAAAAAAGGAAGGGGTTAACGTGGACCGTTGATCTAAATGATCAACGGTTGAGATTAAGGGGTGCGTGGGTCGGGTTTATTTAATTGGGTCTGGGTCGGGTAATTTTTGAAATTGGGTAGTGTAATTGGGGTTTAGATTGGGGCTGGAATTCGGCTAAAATTAAAATTAAAAAGGGCTACAATTTAAATAGCCAATTTTTCCCAATTTTAATTTTTATAAAATAGTAAATAACGTTCAAAAAAAACAAATTAAAATACTGAGTTAATAAGCAATGCATAAGTACTAATTTAAAAATATTAGGAATGATTTTTTGATTACAAATGCTATTAAATCGAGAAATAGGCTAAAATTATAATTTCATGCAGTTTTAATTTAAAAATACCAAATGGACTTCATCATGAAAAAATCATGTAAATTATATTTTTTGTATAAATGTTAGAATAAAATAAATTATTCAACAAAATGACAAGTTTTGAGAATAATTATTGGATTTTATAGTGCAAAATAGGCCATAAATTGGTTTTACAAATCCTTAAAAAATGTGGAAAAATACCAAAATCTTTGTGGATGTTTATACATGCATATACATGCTAATTTGAAAGTATTTTGAGTATAAAAATACGTAGGAAAAAATTGGGTATCAACAGGAGGTCCTTCCAAAAAGGATTGGGGACTCAAGTAAGTCTTAGTACAATATTTCATCATTCGACAGATGGACAGGCTGAGCATACCGCTGGAGGATATGTGACGAGCTTGTGTGATAGACTTCAAAAGTAGCTGGGATGATCATCTACCGCCTATTGAGTTCGCATATAATAATAGCTACCATTCTAGTATAGGGTGGTTCAATGTTGGGGAAACTACGTTAGTAGGACCAGAATTGGTGCAACAGGCAATCGAGAAAATTAAGCTCATACTGGAAAGACTATTGGCAGCTCAAGATCGTCAGAAGGCTTATGCGGATAATCAATGACAAGACTTGGAATTTCAGGTGGACGATTGGGTATTCCAAAAAGGTATCACCGATGAAAGGTGTTATGAGGTTCGGAAAGAAAGGAAAACTTAGCCCTCGGTACATGGGACCATAAAGGATCATATGCAAAGTAAGCCAGGTAGTATATGAATTAGACTTGCCTTCGGCCTTTGACTCTGTACATCCAGTCTTTCATGTATCTATGCTCCGTAAATTTATCGGAGATCCTTCCAAAATTGTGTTAATTGACGACGTTCAGGTCACAGAGCAGCTATCATATTAAGAATCTCCTGTTGCTATATTAGACGGACAAATTCGGAGATCAAGAACTAAAGACGTAGCTTCGGTGAAAGTACTTTGAAGAAACAACAATGTGGAAGAAGTTACTTAGGAGGCCAGGGAAGGCATGAAGTCTAGATATTCCTAATTATTTCATCCTCAAGAGAAGGATCCGACTGAGACGTCATAACCTTAAGCTACGTGTATGGATTCTAATGATAGTTATTGTCATTGGTTATGAGAGACCATTGTCGTTATTGATCGTCGTGGTCCTATGTGGCATTGAATTATTAAGTTGCTACAAGAAGAGTTGGTTTTAGCATTGTTACCAAGGGAGACTCTGCCAAGTTTATATAGATACCGAAAGGTTAAACATTCGAGGATGAATTTTTCTAGGGGGAGAAGGATGTTACATCTCGTGTTTTCGTACGTTAAAAGTTTCGTCTTCAGTTAATTGACGTAGACTCGAATATGAGCTCATTTTGACGTTAATGTATTTACATTATTTATAACAAGCAATAAATAAGTGTCTTGAAGGATAAAGGGTACACGAATTAAAGAAAACAAGTTTCATTAAAAGTGGCCAATTTGGAGGGAAAAATACGGGTCGAGCGATAATACCCAATAATTACGAACTAGGACCATGTATGGTACCATATGACCATGGTAGTATAATGTATAATATATATATATAAAGTATATTAAAAATAAGTAGAATTTTAACCAATTTGTGGCAATTTTTAAATTATACGGGTAATTCGTTAATTACCGGGTAACAAGACATTACCTAATTATTTAATAAGTGGATAAAAATTTATAATTTTCACCACCCAAAATGTGGCAGCTAACCACATAAGAAAGAAGTGACTAGAGGTCACATTTTCTTATGTGGCCATCTAGGAACAAGGCCTTAATTACGTGTAAGAGACAAAGTCATAAGACTCTGATAAGAAACCATATGTACTTTCCTTTCAAAATGGAAAAGCAATTCAAAGATCTAACTAACACCCATGAATCTTAGGGCAAAGGAAACGTTAGAAGCAGAAGCCTAATTCTCATTCCCAAAACAAAAAATCTTCGTAAAGCCATAAGCAATTTCGTTCAAGTAATTTCAAAGAAGCACAAGCAGATTTCGTTCAAAGAATTCAGAAAGTAGAAGCTTATTCCGATTTATTTTTCTTAGTTCTAAGTTCAATCAACGAAGGTTTTCCAACGGAATATCATACGGATTTTTCCCTACTCTAGGTATGTTAAGGTCATTCCTTCTTTCTTTTGGCATGGTCCGAATTAAACTGAAGAAACGAACAAACACACAGTTTCCATAAATTACATTATTCATAGAGATACTGGGGGTGTCTATATTCTTGATTCACCATGATAATTATTATTATCTTCTGTTCATGCATCTCAGAATAATATGCAGTTGAAAAAAAGTTTATTCGGAAGGAATATTGAGATTTTTACGTATTTTTCATGCATTTCACCCATTTATGCATGTGCATTGACCCATGACCAGATGGTTTTATATATGCGTATATATGTAATTATATGTATATGGGATATGGAAAAAGGTTACGACGTTATATACGCACCACCACCTGATCAGCTGGTATATGTTGATGATGTTGCCAACAGTGGCCGAGACGATAAGATAGGATGCCTTCTGTGGCTTGATGATATTATGTACACCCATACCTATGCATGACACAATATTTATACGCACATGTATGATATTATAAATGTTTGAGATTTTAGAAAGTTATTCAGGTTTAAAGATGTGTTTCTTTATTTCATGTTTCATCTATGTCTTTTTACGTACTAATTATCATGCCTTACATACTCAGTACGTTTTTCGTACTGACGCCCTATTTTACGGGACCCGCATTTCATGCCTGCAGGTGCAGGTGGACAAGCTGACGGTCCCCCTTCTTAGGAACCCTGATCAGCGAGAGTTAGCGTGCTCCACTTGATCCGGAGATGCTTTTGATTTTGGTACGATACGTTTTTATATGGGTGTGACGTGGCTTAGTCCCGTCTTTGTACAATTATGTTTCTATTAGAGGTCTGTAGACAGTATGTCTAGTTGGGTTGTATGTGGTTTTGTTGGCTTTCAGTTTTGGGTGTATAGTTATGTATAGCAGCCTTGCCGACTCGCTCATTGTATTTTGCATACATACGCACATATGCCTTGTTGGCAAGTTTTCTACATGTATGTTATTTTCATAATTCAGCAGATGTTATTCAGGTTCATCTCTTAGAAACATGTTTAGGGGTGTTTGACAGGTAGGACTCAGGCACCCGTCGCGGCCCATCGATTTGGGTCGTGACAAAAGTGGTATCAGAGTAGTTATGTCCTAGGTTTTCTACAAAACGTGTCTAGTAGAGTCTTGTTTATAGGTGTGTTGTGCACCACACTTTTAGTCAGGAGGCTACAGGACATATAGGATGTTATCCTCTCTTCTTATCTTAAATCGTGCGATATAAGCATTCATGTTCCTAATGATGTGTTACGTTTTCAACAATGCCTCCAAAGACTACAGCCGTTAGCACGGGTCAGAAGGCCACAGAAATGTTATAAAGAGAAATAAGTTATACTATGGATTCAAACACATCGGAGATCATGGGTTCTATTGAGCAGGATCCATATGAGTTATCCGTTCGAGCTGTTTCGACCACTCCAGCAGTAGATGGGGTGAAAGAGTTCCAACCTGACCAAGGCCCTTAGTTTCACAGCCCGTTGATTAGGGTATGCGGGGAGTAGTACATGGATTGGCACATCCGGGATTCGCTCAGGCTCAAAACTATGTCAAGGTATTTGAGGACACCAGCTCTTCTGAGGTTTCAGATAGTCCACAGTCGTGAAAGTCTGTCAATCAATGTTCGTCGGTTTATGTTATAGGATATGCAGAGGAAGAAGATAGTGGTTGGGCCAAGAGGAGGAAGGTAACTGATAAAGACATGAATATTCCACTTCGAAGTGTGTTTGATCGAGTTTCTTATATAGGATGAGGAAAGGACCCTCTACTATAAACTTCCTCCAAGTTTCAGTTTTTGGTTGGTGAGTTCCACATCTTCTTGGAGTATTACCAAGTCAGGGTTCTAAATGTGTTAGGTCATTTTATGAGGATGTAGGGAGCCCCGTTTCGACTTGTATATATTATGGTTATGCCTACTTAGAGGTTTTGCAAACATTATCCTATATATAGTTTTGGGTATGATATGTCTATGGCCTAGTCGACCCCTATGTATATAAATGTTTGTGTAAATTAGTTATGCGAGTTAAGTCTTAATATTGTTACTTACATATATGGATGTCGCTGTAATGACCTGTGATAGATTTGATAATAAACAAGGATAAGGTACGTGGTGTTTAGTTGGGTAGAACTTAATATTATAATAGGTATGGATTGGTTGGCTTTTTGTTATGCTAACATCAAGTGTAGGTCAAGAATGGTTTGATTTTAGTTCCCAGGAGAGCGCGTTTTAGAATGGAAAGGTAGTACGGCATCACCAAAAGGTAAATTTATATACTATCTCAAGGCAAGGAAGATGATCATAAAGGACTATATTTATCACTTAGTCGGGTTTAGGATGTGAAATTAGGGTTACCAACCATTCAGTCCTTCCCTGGGGTTAATGAGTTTCTCGATGTTTTGTCGAATGAACTTTTGGGGTTTCCTGCCAGAGAGAGAAATTGAGTTTGCTATTGACCTACTACCATATGCTCACCCAATATCTATTCCTCCATATAGAATGGCCCCCGCAAAGCTAAAAAAGTTGAAAGAACAATTAAAGGAATTAGTTGAAAAAGGCTTTATCAGGCCTAGTACGTCACCGTGGGGAGCACCTGTGTTGTTTGTGAGAAAGAAAGATGATTCATTCTAAATGTGTATTGATTATAGGCAGCTGAATAAGGTCACGATCAAGAATAAGTACCCACTGCCAAGAATTGATGATTTATTTGATCAGTTTCAAGGTGCCAAGTATTTTTAAAGATAGATCTGATGTCCGGGTACCATCAAGTAAGGTTTAAGGATGAAGATATTCTGAAGACAGCATTCAGGACTAGATATGGGCACGTTGAGTTTCGGGTTATGTCATTCGGTTTGACCAATGCCCCGGTAGTATTCATGGATTTGATGAACCGTGTGTTCAGGCCATTTTAAGATCTGTTCGTAATTGTATTTATCGATGATACATTGGTGTATTATCGTTCAGAGGTTGAGCATGCAGATCACTTGCGTATTGTACCCAGAGTTCTACAAAAAAGGAAGTAGTATGCAAAATTATATAAATTTGAATTCTGGTTGAACTCTGTAGCTTTTCTTGGGCATATTATTTCGGCTGAAGACATCCGGGTGGATACACAAGAGACTGAGGCAGTGAAGACTTCGCCTATACCCACAACACCGATGAAGGTTTGTAGCTTCTCCATTTGGCAAGTTATTACAAGAAACTTGTAACGGAATTTTCTTCTCTTCTAAGCACCTTTGACCAAAGTGGTATGTGGTGTCTCGCTTGATATTCCAAAATAACATAAGGAAATCTATGGTGCAATAAAGTTGAAGAAAGGTTGCGAATAAGTATAAATAGATATGTGTAGGTTGCAAGCTAAAGTATGGTAGAGCGACAAGGTTTTAGGAAGACAGGAGGAAGGATAAGAAAATATGAGTGAAAAAGGTAACGAGAATGGATAAGTCCTTGGGAATAAGTTCATAAGAAAGCGGATGATTTCTCTAAGTTACATAAGGATCAGTATAGGCTGAAAGAACTTAAAGGAGTCTAAGACTAGTAACGTTTAAAATAGACGAAATACTACCCTAATAGTAGGATAAGGGCATAATTGTGATGGAGAAAAGATGAAGTTTGGGCCTCCGAAGAGGGGAATTTATTGAATTGTAAAAAAATAGGATACCCATGTAATTTAAATCAAAAGGGAACTAAGTTTCAATGGACCACTCCTGGCAAATGGAGTTTCCGAGCATTGAAGGATAGATTAACTTCAGCACCGGTTCTACCGCTACCAGAAAGGATCGTTGGTTATATTATCTAATGTAACGCTTCAAGCGTTGGATTAGGTTGTGTGCTGATGTAGCTTAGTAAGGTTGTAGTTTATGCTTATGGACAACTAAGTAAGCACGAGAAAAACTACCCGAACCACGATTTAGAGTTAGCCTTGGTGATTCATGCACTAAAGATGTAGAGGCACTACTTATATGGAATTTATGCTGATATCTATGTGGTTCATAAGAAGATGGTTGTAGCTACTTAAAGAATAAGACGTTGATATTTCATGCCATCTGGGGAAAGCGAACGTAGTAGCCGACACCCTCAGCCATATATCTATGGGTAGGCTGTCATATTTATAGCCAGAAAAAAAAAAGGGAGAAAAGCGCATGAGGTTCACCAGCTAGCAAGTCTTGGAGTTCTGTGACTGGACTTGGGTGATATTAGAATTACTATTTAGGATACGACAACATCCTCTTTAGTAACTAAAGTAAAGCAACGCCAATAGGAGGATCATGTGGCAGTTCATTATAGGGATACCACCCCTAAAAAAGAGAAGACACTGTTTGGGATTACAGAATATGGGGACCTTGGATATCGAGAACGATTATGTATCCCTAATGTTGCAGGGTTGCGTCAGCATGTTATGTGAGAAGCTCAGTGTTCTCGTTATTCTTTCCATCCAAGAGCGATAAAGATGTATCATGATATCAGGGGAGTATATTGGTTGGACGAAATTAAAAAGAATATAGCGGAGTTCGTTGCTCAGTATCCTAACTATCAGCAGGATAAGATTGAGCATCAAAAACCCGGTGGATTATTGTAGGCTATGGAGATTCCAACTTGGAAATGGGAAGCAATCAATATGGATTTCATCGTAGGCTTACCTCGTACCCAGCATAAATTCGATTCGATATGGGTTAATGTTTATAGGCTTACAAAGTCAGCCCATTTTCTGCCCGTTAGGACTACATATTCCTCAGAGGATTATGCAAGGCTTTATATTAAGAAAATAGTATGACTACATGGTGTCCCCGTATCTACTATCTCGGATACAGGAGCTCAATTTATAGCTAAATTCTGGAGGTCCTTCCAAAAAGGATTGGGGACTCAAGTAAGTCTTAGTATAATATTTCATCCCTAGACAGATGGACAGGATGAGCATACTATTTAAACACTGAAGAATATGTTACGAGCATGTGTGATAGTCTTCAAAGGTAGCTGGGATGATCATCTACCGCCTATTGAGTTCGCATATAATAATAGCTACCATACGAAGCTCTTTACGGACGGAACTGTAGGTCGCCTATAGGGTGGTTCAATGTTGGGGAAACTACATTAGTAGGACCGGAATTGGTACAACAGGCAATCGAGAAAATTAAGCTTATACAGGAAAGGCTATTGGAAGCTTAAGACTATGAGAAGGCTTATGCGGATAATAGACGACGAGACTTGGAATATCAGGTGGACGATTGGGTATTCCAAAAAGGTATCACCGATGAAAGGTGTTATAAGGTTCGGAAAGATTGGAAAACTTAGCCCTCGGTACATGGGACCATAAAGGATCATATACAAAGTAAGCCAGGTAGTATATGAATTAGACTTGCCTTCGGCCTTTGACTTTGTACATCTAGTCTTTCATGTGCCTATGCTCCGTAAATTTATCGGAGATCCTTCCAAAATTATGTTAGTTGATGATGTTCAGGTCACAAAGCAGCTATCATATGAAGAAACTCCTATTGCTATATTAGACGGACAGATTCGGAGATCGAGAACTAAAGACGTAGCTTCGGTGAAAGTACTTTGAAGAAACAACAATGTGGAAGAAGTGGCTTATGAGGTCGAGGAAGACATGAAGTCTTGATATTCCTACTTATTTCCTACTAAAGAGAAGTATCCGACTGAGACGTCAAAACCTTAAGGTACGTATATGGATTCTAGTGATAGTTATTGTCATTGGTCATGAGAGTCCATTGTCGTTATTGATGGTCGTGGTCCTATGTGGCGTTGAATTATTACGTTTCTACAAGAAGTGTTGGTTGTAGTGTTGTTACCAAGGGAGACTCTGCCAAGGTTATATAGTTCCCGGAAGGTTAAACATTCGAGGATGAATGTTTCTAGGAGGGGAAGGATGTTACATCTCGCGTTTTCGTATGTTGAAAGTTTCGTCTTCAGTTAATTGACGTAGACTCTAATATGAGCTCATTTTGACATTAACGTATTTACGTTATTTATAACAAGTGATAAATAAGTTTCTTGAAGGATAAATGGTACACGAATTAAAGAAAACAAGTTTCGTTGAAACTGGCCAATTTGGGAAAAATATACGGGTTGAGCGATAATACCTGATAATTATGAACTAGTACCATGTAAGGTACCATATGACCATGGTAGTATAATGTATAAAATATATATAAAGTATATTAAAAATAAGTAGAATGTTAAGTAATTTGTTGTAACATTTAAATTACGCGGGTAATTAGTTAATTACCAGGTAACGGGACATTACCTAATTAACTAATAAGTGGATAAAGATTTATAATTATCACCACCCAAAATGTGGCAGCTAACCACATAAGAAAGAAGTGACTAGGGGTCACATTTTCTTATGTGGCCATCTAGGAACAAGGCCTTACTTACGTGTAAGAGACAAAGTCATAAGACCTAATAAGTCTCTGATAAGAAACCATATGTACTTTCCTTTCAAAATGGAAAAGCAATTCAAAGATATAACTAACACCCATGAATCTTAGGGCAAAGGAAACGTTAGAAGCAGAAGCCTAATTCTCATTCCGAAAAAAACTTCGTAAAGCCAGAAGCAATTTCGTTCAAGTAATTTCAAAGAAGCAGAAGCAGATTTCGTTCAAAGAATTCAAAAGGCAGAAGCTTATTCCGATTTATTTTTCTTAGTTCTAAGTTCAATCAATGAAGGTTTTCCAACGGAATATCATACGGAGTTTTCCCTACTCCAAATATGTTAAGGCCATCACTTCTTTCTTCTGGCATGGTCCGAACTACACTGAAGAAACGAGCAAACACACAGTTTTCATAAATTATTCTATTCATAGAGATACTAGGGGTGTCTATATTCTTGATTCCCCATGAGAATTATTATTATCTTCTGTTCATTGGTCTCAAAATAATATGCAGTTGAAAAAAAGTTTATCCGAAAGGAATATTGAGATATTTATGTATATATATTCCACTCATTTATGCATGTGCATTGACCTATGACCAGATGGCATTATATACGCATTTTTATATAAATATATGTATATGGGATATGGGAAAAGGTTACGGGGTTATATACGTACCACCACCTGATCAGCTGTTATATGTTGATGATGTTGCCCACAGTGGCAGAGATGATATGATGGGATGCCTTCAGTGGCTTGATGATATTATGTACACCCATACCTATGCTTGACACGATATTTATACGCACGTACATGACATTATAAATGTTTCAGAATTTATAAAGTTATTCACATTTAAAGATGTGTTTCTTTACTCCATGTTTCATCTATGTCTTTTACGTACTAATTTTCATGCCTTACATACTCAGTACATTTTTCGTACTGACGCCCTATTTTACGGGACCTGCATTTTATGCCCGCATGTGCAGGTAGGCAAGCTAACGATCCCCCTTCTTAGGATCCTTGATCAGCAAGAGTTAGTGTGCTCCGCTTGATCCAAAGCTGCTTTTGATTTTAGTACGATACATTTATATATATATATATATATATATATTTGGGTATGACGTGACTTAATCTCGTATTTCTACAGTTATGTTTCTATTAGAGGTCTGTAGATAGTATGCCTAGTTGGATTGTATGTGACCTTGTCGACTTTCAGTTTTGGATGTATAGTTGTCTATAGAAGCCTTGTCGGCTCGGTCACTGATTTCTGCATGCATACGTACATATGCCTTGTTGGCAGGTTTCCTACATGTATGTTATTTTCGTAATTCAGTAGATATTATTCATGTTCATATCTTAGACGCATCTTTAGGGGTGTTTGACAGGTAGGATTTAGGCACCCGTCGTGGCCCATCGATTTGGGTCGTGACAGTAGCCAAGCAAATTCCCCAATTTTTCCTAGAGAGGGGTCATTTTTATGCTTCCTAAGCGGAACATGACTCTTTCTTTGTCCCGGAACATTGTGGCAGCCTCGATCAATATTTTGTTCGGTTGGAGGTCCAACAAAGAAGGTAAATTTCCTAAGACCCTTTTCACATGATTTTGGTCACTTAATGGAAGATCCCTCCACCAATCTAGCAATGGTGATGATATGTTACTGACCATGTTGAACTGGGGAACTTCGTGCCTATTCTCTGCAAAATAAATATAGTTAGGGAATTTCCCCCTATGGATCCTACTATTTATACAATAATGATTAGCATACTGCACTTGTTTCTCCAGAATTAATGCACATAGTCGTGGTTGCGTCCGTTGGGATTATGGAAAACCCGATGGACCTTTGGACAAGGCTTATCTTAGAGGGTTATTATATGGACAACATATTAACCCGGCTAGGTTTGACCATGATACATGTGCAATTAATTAGAGTAAGGTTTCTATAGAGGTCTAGACTGGTACCCTCAAGTGGAAAACATGAGAGAGAAAGGCACGGAATCGTCGACTACACTGCTGATCGACTAGTTTTACCGCAAATATGCCTTTTCACATTTAATGGGTGATATATATAGGAAGAATGCAAACACTCATCAAGCGCCGCTATAGGATTGATTACGCACGAGTGCAATATGATGTTGAGCATGCTTTATGCAATAATAAATAGCACGTTATAATGTATTTGCACGTTTGAAAATGATAAATGTGGCATTTAATAATTGAAAGACAGTTAAGAAAGAAAACAAAGAGACAAGTCAGTTTCTGTAGTAAAAGAAATCATAAATACTTAAAAAATGGTGATTAATTCAAATAAGGGGGAAAGGGGAAGGGTGCACATGTATTAACAGGATAAAGCATGTTCAAGACTAATTCACAAAAATAAGTTTGCTATGGTAAGAGCCTAAAAATATCCCCTGTAGAGTCGCCATGTTGTTGCATGAGTATTGGGTATGGAATTTTGAAGAGTCGCCACCTAACGGATTTAAGGTGTGTTAGGGCACCTAAAGCAAATAACTCATAAACCGATTTGCATTACCAGAGATTGGGTAAGTGCTTGAAATAACCTTGAGGGAAAGGTGTTAGACACCCCTCGAGGTCCACAACGGTGGGTCCCGGCCAAACTCAAATTAGGTGAATTAGTCTTATAAGCAAACAAATCAATTTAGACAAATAAATATTATGTTTAAAACAAGGGGCAAAGGGTTTCCTAGTTTTTTTAGCCTATAGGATCAATTCTGTGCAATACTTGGTAATCGTCCCCAAGTTGGGGTGCTACACATGGCATTAGCGCACAGGTCATCATATCCTTTACTACCTGATTACCCTCCTTTAATGGTTATAGAAGCGATTCTAATTAAACGTACTCTATGTGTGCATTACTCCTCCCTTACTTAAGGTCCTGAAGGTGCTTAAGACTTCTAGTTAAGGTAGATCTAGACTCTCCTATAATGTTTAAAAGGAGAAAATCTAAGCGACAAGCAAAACAAATAGGACTGTCAGATAAAGAAAAAGTTAAAGGCTCACATTTACCTCCACAAATAAGCAGGTAATTGCACGTCTCAGACAACAGTATTTCAGACACTTTAAAAGTCCTATAGCAGGATATCTAGGTGAGCACAAAGCAAAACATATGCAGCGTTTTTATTAAAGCGGGGTGGAAGGTACTTAATAAGTTTTCCTAATGATTTTAGGACTAGCTAAATCTGGGCAATTCACAAAATTGTTCAACAAAGGCACAGTTTTATAATTTCAAGATTTTAATCGCCCTACAGGCTTGCCTAGGCGTGGATCAGAGATGTCCTATGAACATGATATCTAATCGTTAATCAGAACTATAATAAACCAGTAAATGATTTTAAGAAGGCAATTTGGTTCGTTAGGTCCTATAGGCATGTTGTCTAGGTGCTGAAAATAATCACAAACGTTGCAGAACTAATTTTAATATAAGTATGATATGTAGGTTTTTGGATTGCTTTTATACGTATTTCCTATAGGTATGATTGCTACTGAAGAAACTGATTTTTTATACGATTTGATTGCAGGTATGATATCAAGATAAGTGCAATAAAAATCCTATAACATGGTTTCTAATGCACATAAGAGAATTCATGAACATGATCGTTGAGGTTGAGTTAGCAACAACCTAGTGACAAGATTTCTAGCGCGGATGCGAACATGCATAAATAAAAATTCAGAGTGAATAACACGGTGAACCTATAAGCATGCCTTCTAATGCATACAATAACCTATAGGCATGGTTTCTAATGCATGTAGATAATCATAACAGTCCTAAGAGCAGGATTTCTACTCGATTTCCCCACAAAACATATATAAAGTCCCTCCCATTCTACTAATATACCCAATACTTGTTTTACAAGAATTATTATTACAAACCAAAGATGAATGAATTACAGAAATGATATTGCTAAACTATAAGGAGCCTAGATAGGCCCAAAAAGTAAAGCTGGAAAAACCAGGCCTTTAACCAAGTATGAACATGCCAATATTCTCATAGTGCACCCAATGGTATCCTGGTGTGTCAAAGTTCCCAAGGGCCTCAGGGACCCCGGGCAATGCTCACACCAGGAAACTTTTTAAAGAAACCTTTTGTGAGCAAGTTTTGGAGAGCCAGCCCTAGTGTGTCAAAGTTCAGAAGAGTCTCATGGACTCCTAGGAAATGCTCACACTGGAGGGGCAGGACCCTAGGTGTTATAAGAATAGGAGTTGAAAATAGGAGATAGTTTTAAGAAAGTACTTTTGGATTTTCAGGAGGTAAGGAGCAAACAGAGTCATTCAACACTTAGAAAAGATTCCAGCAATCCAACAGTAGCTAGAAACAGGATCACTTCAAGCAAAGTTTCAACTTAGTTTACTAGTTGTTACTAGGTGGGTATATAGACAGGTATTAAATAAAGAAATGGCATGATGGGGTCAGATTACCACTCAGACAGTCATATACAAAGGGGTAGCAGGGATTGGGAGAATGGAAATTATTAGTCTGTAAGGGGGTGAACACTTAAAACAGGGCAGGAAACATGCCAATTATTAGTCTGTAAAGGGGTGAACACTTAAAACAGAGCAGGAAACATGCTAGTTGAGAAACAACTAGACATGGATCTAATTTGCATATAAGTAAACATATAAACATGCTGAAATCTAGAAACACGTAATTTGATTAAATATAAGTAGGCTGATTACAAGGAAACACATAGGTAAAACAGAAGTAGACATGCTGATTATAAGGAAACACATAGGTTTAATTGAATAGCAGTAAACATACTGATTAGGAACATAAAGCACAAGGATCTAATGAGATAAAAGTAGACATGCTGATAACAAGATACATAACTTATCTGAATAGAGGTAAACATGTTGATTAGGGGAACACATAGGTTTAGTAAAACAGAAGAAAAGATATGCTGATTATAAGGAAACAAACAGGTTTAATTGAATAGCAGTATTGGAGGCATACCAGTTAAGAGATAGCGATAGAAGAGTGAAGCAAACTGGGTACAAAGGTCTAGCCTTCGCTTCTGGCCGGCTAGACAGTGCAACAAACAAAGAGTAGAAGATTGTGATAGAAGAAGAGAGCAAGAACTTTGTGTGTCTTTCTATGTATGTGTACGTGTATGTTAAAGAAAAAGAGTGGGGCCTATATAGCATTGAGTAGAGTAGAGGAAATAAGTAAAACAGTTTAAAGGTTTGCAAATAAGGCAAAGAAAACAATCAGTCAATCAATTAGGCAAAAATCATGGGATTATATCCAAAACATAACTCGGAATTTAGGTCTAAATAAGGTAAGTGGCAAGTCTGATAGCCAATTAGAGTCAGAACACTAAAACTCCGGCAACTAACAAGCAATTAGTCACAAAAATAAGGTAACTCAAGTAAATTAGTGACCAATCTGGAGTTGGTAAGTCAATCAACCCACGAATTAAACTTAACAGGATAAATTACAACAAGTAGTACCAATTAGGAGTCCCAAAAATAAGGAAAGTAAATAAAATTACAGGAAGTAATCACCTCAGTAAACAAAATGAATTTCAAACCCTAGGTTGTTTAGGTACTCAATCAATCACTCAAAATAACGGGCAAATATTG
This sequence comes from Nicotiana glauca, assembly GCA_026770625.1. Taxonomy (NCBI): domain Eukaryota; kingdom Viridiplantae; phylum Streptophyta; class Magnoliopsida; order Solanales; family Solanaceae; genus Nicotiana; species Nicotiana glauca. The sequence goes on from MU767870.1 coordinate 26,856, forward strand.
GAGCGAACAATGAAATCAAACAAACTAAAAAGTGGAACATAGGCATGCAAGAATCAGTAGAAAAAGAGAATCAAACACATAGGAATTTTGAAAAGTTTCGCAGAAACAGACGAAGTGAAGCCCTAGTTCGTAGAAAACATTAGGATCGAATAACAATAGGGAAAACCAAAAATATTTAAGGAAAAAATGTTGTAGGAACTCGAAATCTTTTCAGGTCCAAAGAGATTTGAACAGCAAATAACAAAGAAGGAAAACCCTAATCTAGAGGGTACTAAAATCGATTAACAATAGAGAGAATAGAACAAGAGATTTTAAACGAAAACTACTGGATAAACTCAAAATCCCTCCAGATCTACAAAGATCTGAAGATATTCACGTTGAAAAGATGAAGGTTTTTGAGAAAAGGGTGGGGTAAAGGAAAAATCTAACCAAAGCCATAAAACCAACGAGACTCACAAATGTTGATGAACACAACGCGGTATTCATAAGGAAATGAAAAGCCTAGGCTGACTTTAAGTCAAACCTCTTCAAAGTTCCCTTAGAAAACAACGAGAATCGAACATCCAACAGAGATAATAGGTTAGATAGGGTAGCTAAACCCCAAATAACCCCATATTAGGTCAGGGATTGAAGGGATTTGGGAGGTTTAGGGGCGATGGCACATCTAGGGTTTTAGGTGGTCTCAGAGAAAAGAGAGAAGATGAGGGATTCAAGGGCAGCGGGGCGTAACAAATGACTAGGGTTAAGGGGTTGTTTGGGTTAAAAAGGAAAGGGTGATCGTAGACCGTTGATCTCAGAGATCAACGCCCACGATTATAAGTGATTTGGGTCAAGTAGAGGTCATTTGGTTTTGGGCTGGGGTGATTTGGGCTTAGTTTAATTTAAATTGGGCTGGGAGGGTCCGATTTTGGATACAACTAAGGGGATATTTGTTAAATATCCAATTTATTAATAACATAATTCTAAAAATAGCTAACTCAATGATAAAAAATGATGTTTATGCATGAGGGTGATTTAAAATAATTACTTAATATTATAAAACTATAAAAAGTTATTTTCTGTATAGGTAATGTAATTATGCATATGGATGGGCTATAATTACAAAATGTGTAATTATAGTCTTAAAATGCAACTGCAATTGTAGAAAATGCAATTATAAACATTTGAACACTTATATGAGTATAAATAATGAATTTAGATGACTAAATCATTGTAAAGTAATATGAGGGATAATTATTGAATATTTATATAATTAAAATACAGAAATAAATTGATTTAAGGTCTTTTAAAATTATAGAAAAGATTGTAAAAATACTTGTGCATGTTTGTAAATACATATACAATATTTTGAAAGTAGGTATGCTTGTTTAAAAATATATGACAGAAAAATTGGGTATCAACATTGTATATTCATATCGATGGCCAAATTGAGCCCCAGGATGCAAGCCTCATATTCTACCATATTGCTGGTGCACGGAAACCTAAGCTTTGCAGATACCGGATAATGTTGACCTGTCTCTAATACCAAGACCCCTCCAATACCCACTCCTTTGAAGTTTGCAGCTCCATCGAAGAACATTCTCCAACTGTCATAGGCTTTAACAACGTCCTCTCCTATGAATGACACTTCTTCGTCAGGAAAATACGTTTTTAGTGGTTCGTATTCTCCTCCCATAGGATTTTCAGCAAGATGGTCTGCCAATGCTTGTCCTTTGACTTCCTTCTGAGTTACATAGATTGTATCGAACTCACTTAACAATATCTACCACTTGGATAACTTCCCGGTTAGCATAGGCTTCTGAAAGATCTACTTTAGAGGATCTATTCTTGATATGAGGTAAGTGGTAAAGGCACACAAGTAATGCCTCAAATTCTGAGTTGTCCATGTCAAAGCACAACAAGTGCATTCTAGCAGAGAGTACTATTCTTCGTAAGGTGTGAACTTCTTACTCAAGTAATATATGGCTTGCTCCTTTCTCTTGTCTCGTCATGTTGTCCCAAAACACAGCCGAAAGCACCATCTAGTACGGACAAATAGAGTAGTAAAGGTCTCCCAACTTCTGGTGGGACTAGGACTGGTGGTGTGGACAGGTATTCCTTAATTTTGTCAAAAGCCCTTTGACAATCCTCAGTCCAGCTAGTTTCAGCATCCTTCCTCAACATTTTAAAGATGGGTTCACATATTACCGTAGATTGTGCTATGAAGCGGTTGATGTAGTTGAGATATCCCAGGAAGCTCATCACGCCATTTTTGTTCTTCGATGGTGGTAACTCTTAGATAACATTAACTTTGGACAGCTCCAACTCGAATCCTCGGTGGCGGAAAATGAATCCCAATAATTTTCCTGTAGGAACCCCGAATGCACATTTTGCGGGGTTCGATTTTAAATTGTACCTTCGTAGACTGTCAAAGAACTTCCTCAAGTCTACTATGTGATCTGTGGTCCTTTTGGATTTGATGATGACGTCGTCAACATACACCTCTATTTCCTTGTGTATCATATCATAGAAGATGGCCGTCATGGCTCTCATATAGGTAGCCCCAGTATTCTTTAGATCGAATGGCATCATTTTATAGCAGTACACTCTCCACGATATGATGAAGGCTATTTTCTCTGCGTCTTCTTCGTCCATCCAAATCTGATGATAACCCGTGAAGCAATCTACAAAGGACTGGAGTTCATGCTTGGCGCAATTGTCGATCAGAATGTGTATATTTGGCAGTGGGAAATTGTCCTTGGGACTTGCTCTATTTTAATCCCGATAGTCGACACATACCCTGACTTTCCCATCTTTCTTTGGAACTGGTACGATATTGGCTAACCAAGTTGGGTACTCAACTACCCTGAGGACTTTGGCTTTGATCTGCTTAGTGACTTCTTCCTTGATTTTTAGGCTCATGTCTGGTTTGAACTTTTTGATTTTCTGCTTTACTGGCGGACATATTGGATTGGTGGGCAACTTATGAGCTACTATGGATGTACTCAGGCTTGTCATGTCATCGTATGACCATACAAAAATATCCTCATATTCTTTCAGGAAACGAGTATATTCCTCTTTTTCTGACGGTGATAGGTGAATGCTTATGCGGGTCTCCTTGATGGTTTTGGCATCTCCCAATTGATTGCCTCAGTTTCGTCCATGTTGGAATTAGGTTTGTTCTCAAATTTCTCAACTTCTCTGATAACTTCCTCAGGTATTTCATCTTTCTCTTCTGAGTCACTATCCTCATGTTGCATTGTCTTGTTACATGTCTCAGTCATCGATTCATCAGGAAAAGTTATAATAATGTTGTAGAAGAAAAATATAAATGGTAATAATAAATACTAAATAACAATGCATTAATTAAACTTTGAAAATGTCCAAAACAAGTACGGAATTTGAAACAAAATGCTTCTCTAAAACAAAATACTGAAAATATCTTAAATGCCTAAAATGGCTATTAAAACAAGTCAAGGTAATTGCCAATCTACCCAGGAACTCGACTGGACCGGGATGGTGCGCCAGTCTAATTCTTGAGAAGAGCTCCCTTTTCCACAGTCTGAATGGTGAGGCCTTCTTTCTCCCCTCCTCAACTATTACATTGCAATCCATATTCTTGTCTTCTAGAAACAAATTCCTTAACCCAGCCAAAGCTTCCTCCTCTGCGGATCCCCTTATTGTATCGGCCCGGTGAAAAGTTTGACTCAGATGTGGCACTGGCTGCTTGAGAGGGTAATAAGTACCACGCCATGGTGGCGACCAATCACTATATTCTTGCCAGGTGTATGGATATCCAAGCTCAAATGTTGTGCCGTGACGTTTCAGCTGTATCGGTTTGGTAATGCCCTGGAGTTTCTTACTGAGCCCTTTACCGGGATCATATCCAGACCATGCCAGTATGCTTTCTATTTTGCTACTCCACCACTTGTCTTTTTCAATTTCGTTGACATGCTCGATGCGGTGATAAGTTTCTCCACCCAGCCTTCTTCTATTCTTGACAACCAGGACAATTTGACTGGTGTAAATGGGGTTACTTCCATCTCCGTGAATGATTACCTCGTAATGGTTCCATTCGAACTTCACAGCCTGGTGTAGCATGGAAGCCATAGCCCCAACGGCATGTATCCAAGGTCGTCCCAATAGAAGATTGTGTGTAGCTAAAATGTCTAATACTTGGAACTCAACATCGAACCAAGTCGTGCCCATCTGCAGACAAAGGTTAAACTCCCCAATCGTGGCCCTTTAAAACCCATCAAATGCCTTCACGTTCATACTCCCTGCTCGTATCTCATAGAAACCTTTTCCCAACCTTTTCAGAGTAGTCAATGGACAAATGTTGAGCCCATCTATTAAGATCCTGATGATGAATTTGTCCTCAAACTGTACTGTGATATACAGTTCCCTGTTGTGACTTAATTCTTCATGTGGTAGTTCATCTTCGTAGAAGGTGATCTTGTGACTCTCCAGTACTTGCCCTACCATGTTGGCCATCTCTCCACTGGTGATGTTGTTGGGCACATAAGCTTCATTCAACACTTTCACCAAAGCACTCCTATGCGCCTCAAAATTTTGTAATAGCGACGGGATGGATATCTGGGCGGGAGTCTTGTTTAGATGATAACCGACAGAGTATTCTCTTGCCTGTACTTTCCTCCAAAGATCATTTGGACGGGTTTCAAAAATGGGTTGTTCGGTAGCAGCTTCCTTGCATGCGCCTCAATAAATTTTGGGTGTATAGATTCTTCCAGTTCTGGTCATCCCTGTGCTGCACCAGATTTATCCATATTTGCTTTTCCCTTTCTCCTAGCTTCGGCAACGTAATCGCAGGGTATGAAGTTGGACTTGAAAGGAGGTGTGGGTGCTACAGTCACAGTGAAGGGTGTGGATACTTCTACTCCAAATGGAGTTAGTATAGTCGCAAGTTTTGTTACTTCAATTTCGAACGGGACTAGTGCGGCTACTTCAACTTCGACTGGCAACTGTATCTGAACCACAATAGGAGTGAGTGTGACTACAGGTTTAGGGTCATCACCTTCAGCCAAATTGACCCCTCAGGATCCCATTCTTCATCAGTTTCTACCACATTTACTCCTTCACCCCTATAATCTGGAAGGGGATTGTTGCAGACATTTGGCGCGGCTTTCTTTGCTTGTATGACTTTGGTATGAATCAGGGTTTGAATCTTATCTTTAAGGGTGCGGAATTCATTGATAGTATGCCCTTTCATGCCAGAGTGGTATGCACAGGTTTCGTTTGGGTTGACCCATTGGGAGGAGTTTTCCATTGCAACATTAGCAATGGGGGTGACATAGCCGACAGACTTCAATCTTTCATATAGTTGGTTAATTGGTTCAGCAATAGGGGTGTATTGTCTGGGTGGCCTGCGATCAAAATTGGGTTTGGGTTTTGGATAGTTTTGATGGGTTGGAGGTGAATTGTAATAGGCTGGCTGGGTGTTATAGGTGTGATAGGCGGTAGGGGGTTGAGAATATCTGGGAGATGTGAGTTGTTATATAGGTGGAGGTGTTTGGTATGTGAGTGGAGATTTTTGGCCTTGGGCCACCATCACTGCCCCTACTTCTTTCTTTTTTGATATACCCCCTAACTGTAATGCTTTGCTCGTAGCCTGCAATGCCTCAAAATTGGTCACCATCCCACTCTTGTTCCCTTCTTCAATCTTTTCTCCGAGTTTGATGATGTCGGAGAACTTAAGATTTTCGATGACCATTAACCTTTCATAGTATTGGGGATCCTGGGCTCTGGATATGTCACATAGGTTTGCAGTGGCTGCTTGCATCTATTTTTTGAGGCTCGCCAGTGTCCGGGGACTCACAGTACAGATAACGGCTGAGTGGGCACGGTACCGGACTTCAAAGCTGAGGTGGAAGGCACTGATGCTGAAGGTGGAGGCATGGCAGCTACACTAGCAGAAGGCACTGTTGAAGTGGGGAAGGCATATCTACTGACTCTCCAGCTACCACAGAAGGCTCATCAGACTGGCATACAGTAGTAGTTGTCTGACCCTTTTTCTTTGGGTTCTTTGGGTCCATCAGAGAATACCAAGAGAAAGGCTTTTTACCTGAACCTCTGTGTCAAAATCCTTGGGCTCTACCGATGCATCTGTAAGGTACTTCTGTTAGGATATATAGGTAGGAGGTGTCACCATGCCTGGCGATCATAGACATGTTGGCAGAAATCACGGTACCCACATTGATTGGGTACCCGGCCATGATAGAGGCGACTAGCACTGCCCGCAAAATTGGATGATTGGTTTCATTTTAGCACGCGTCTAGTGTGCTACATACGAATGTTTGCCATCCCTTGTCCTCAAAATTTAGGGTGTTTCGCTGAATAGGAACCGCTGCAGTGGTCCATGGTGGTGGTGGTCCCAGGGCCGCAAGAATCTCAATTAGCCATGGGCGAGATGCATCTCCCAGTGCTAACTTTTCCAGGTATTGCACATGCTCCACATCCTCAAACCCTAAATATTTGTTTAGGGTGTTCTGATCAAACCTCGCCTTTAGATTTCTCACTTTTATTACCTTGGTCCCTTACTTTATATGCTCCACATTGGCATAAAATTCTCGGGCCTGGTACTGCTTGGCATCTACCACACCTTGGGTGAACCACATCCACCTCTTTTGCTCCCTGAACTATCTCAACAGTGCTAGGTTGTATTTATCAAGGTCTTTCAACATGAACTTATGCTCAAGAGTGAGCGATCTCACCGGCCATCACTCTCAAAAACTCGTGAAGGCAGGCAAACTAACAAATATATCTTCCCATATCTCTATCTTTTTTGACCTCTCAAGGTCGACAACTCTGGTATCTCCCCCTCACCCATCATTCAAAATATCATCAACATCTACTGTAGTAGCTGGTGCGTTAGAGGCTTGTGTGGATGAGGGCTCCGAAGCCTGACTGTCACCTTCAAAACTCTCGGAAGTGCTCTCAGAGGTGGAAGGCTCATCTCAGAATTGATATCCTCTCTAAAGTTGTTGTGGATGTGATTGAATAGTAGGCTGCTCTTGCATTGAGTCATGCTCTGATGCTTCCCTAGATGGAACATAAGAGCATGATTCGGTAGGCTCTACAATTCTACCTCGGCCAGCTATCACCTTTTTGGATAGAGTCTTTTGAATGGCAAAGGGTAAGGCACTCTTACCTCAGCCTCTGGAAGGTTTACCCGTCCCCTTTGATGCATCACCACGGCCTCGTAATCTAACCTTTTTATCTAACAAACAGCAGAAGGAGTCAGTTCTAATTCAAGTGCAAATGAATAGACACTTACAAAACAAAACATATTTACAGAGTGGTAGTGCGGTCCACACCATTGCAAGTGCGGCTGCAGACTAGGTCGTGCGGACCGCACAATTTGAAAGTGCGACCATAGAGATGAAACTACGGTCCGCACAATCTTGAATACGACCTCATAATTGAAGTGTGGTCCATACATTTCTAAGTGCGGCTTCACATTAGACTTTTCAAAAGTGCCTACTCTCTGATGACAGAGATTTTCCTGATCTGCGGCCGCACCTTTTGCGGCCACGATGGAATTTCTATTGTACGCACAATTTCTTGTGCGGCCATAGAATTGACTTGACCAAAGACCCTAGATTGCAACTTGTGTGGACCGCACAATTGTTTGTGCGGCCATAGATTTCAAAATCAAAACGAGCAGATTTTAGGGTTATCAAGTTTTTGCACAAATTAAACATGGTATTAACAAATTAAGCATGCAAATGAATTCACCTAGTCCCCATAAAGAAATTGGTAGTTGACCAATTACAGATTATCCCCCACATGGTATTGAAATTTAAATCTATTGACAAATGGCCTAAAACTACCTAAAAGAAAAAAATGTTAATTAAACCAAGAAAAGTGAAAAATTCTGTGAGAAATTGAGTGTACCAGATATGAAGGAGTACAACGAAATGATCACAGATGTGGGTGGAGTGTGGCAGATAATCGAACTTATGATTTCAAAGTGCTAGAGTTTAGAGTGCTCATAGAGGGAAAACCTTGTACAGTAGCGCAAGGCTACTATTTATACTAGCAGGCACTTTGGGAAACAAAGGAGGAGTGTGGCCGCAGAAGTTCTTCTGTGGTCCACACTCTGTTACCTGAAAGCTCAATAGCCTTGCTGATCTGTGGTCCGCACAATTTGTGGTGCGACCGTAGAATTTGGCTGCGGATCGCATAATTTGTTGTACGGTCGCAGAATGGCCAATTCTCTGACAGACCAAACTTCTAAGAGTTTGCATTTTTCCCATCCAATTTCCGCACAAGATTTTTGCGGCCATAGTTGGCTTCTGCTATAACATTCAAAATTGTGAAGTCTGCATAATACATGTGTGGTCCGCACTTTTTTCATACTTAGCCAAATTTTCTGATCATAGTTCCTTAGCCAAATTTTCTGATCATAGTTCGTTTAAAGCACACTCATTCCTGCAACACACTTCAAATCCAATTAGTGAATTCTTCCTTTATTTTTAGGCTCATGTGTGGTTTGAACTTTTAGAGTTTCTGCTTTACCGGCAGACATATTGGATTGGTAGGTAACTTATGTGCTACTTTGGATATACTCAGTTCCGTCATGTCACCGTATGTCCATGCAAAAATATCCTCATATTCTTTTAGGAAATGAGTATATTCCTCTTTTTCTGATAGTGATAGGTGAATGCTTATGCGGGTCTCCTTGATGGTTTCTGCATCTCCCAATTGATTGCCTCAGTTTCGTCCATGTTGGTCTTAGGTTTGGTCTCAAAATTCTACACTTCTCTGATAACTTCTTAAGGTATTTCATCTTCCTCTTTTGAGTCACTATCCTCATGTTGCGTTGTCTCGTTACATGTCACAGTCATCAGTTCATCAGGAAAAGTAATAATAATGTTGTAGAAGAAAAATGTAAAAGGTAATAATAAATACTAAATAACAGTGCATTAATTAAATTTTGAAAATATCCAAAACAGGTACGACTTGATGACTCGAGCAATTAATTTGAAACAAAATTTATCTCTAAAACAAAATACTAAAAATATCTTAAATGCCTAAAATGACTATGAAAACATGTCAAGCTAATTGGCAAGCTACCCACGAACTCGACGGACCCAGGATGGTGCACCAGTCCAATTCCTGAGAACAGCTCCCTTTTTCACAGTCTGAATAGTGAGGCATTCTTCCGCCTCCTCCTCAACAATCACATTGCAATCCATATTCTCGTCTTCTAGAAACAAATTCCTTAACCCAGCCAAAGCTTCCTCCTCTATGGATCCTCATCTTGTATCGGCTCGGTGAAAAGTCTGACTCAGATGTGGCACTGGCTGCTGAAGAGGGTAATAAGGACCACGCCATAGTGGCGACCAATCATTATATTCTTGCTAGGTGTATGGATATCCAAGCACAAATGTTATGACGTGACATTTCAGCTGTATCAATTTGGTAGTGCCCTGGAGTTTCTTCCCGAGCCCTTTGTCGGGTTCATATCCAGACCATGCCAGTATGCTTTCTATTTTGTTACTCCACCACTTATCTTTCTCAATTGCGTTGACATGCTTGATGCGGTGATAAGTTACTCCACCCAAACTTCTTCTATTCTCGACAACCGGAAGATCTTGACTGGTGTAAATGGGGTTACTTCCATCTCTATGAATGATTATCTCCTACTGGTTCCATTCGAACTTTACAGTCCGGTGTAGCGTAAGCCACAGCCCCAGTGGCAATGTATCCAAGGTCGTCCCAATAGAAGATTGTATGTAGAGGACATGTCTAATACTTGGAACTCAACATCGAACCAAGTCGTGCCCATCTGCAAACAAAGGTTAAACTCCCCAATCGTGGCCCTTTAAGACCCATCAAATACCTTCATATTCATACTCCTTGATCGTATCTCATGGAAACCTTTTCCCAAACTCTTCAGAGTAGTCAATGGACAAATATTGATGCTTGACCTCCATCTATTAAGACCCTGGTGATGATTTTATCCTCAAATTGTACTGTTATATGCAGTGCCCTATTGTGACTTAATCCTTCAGGTGGTAGTTCATCTTCGTAGAAGGTGATCTTGTGACTCTCCAGTACTTTTCGTACCATGTTCTCCATCTCTCCATTGGTGATGTTATTGGGTATATAAGCTTCATTCAAACCTTCATCATAGCACTACTATGCACCTCAGAATTTTATAATAGTGATAGGATGGATATCTGGGCGGATGTCTTGTTCAGATGATCAACGACAGAGTATTCTCTTGCCTGTACTTTCCTCCAAAGATCATCTGGATCTGTTTCAATAACGGGTTGTTTGGTAGCAGCTTCCTTGCTTGTTCCTCCCAAATTTTTGGGTGTATAGATTCTTCCAGTTCTGGTCATCCCCTGTACGGTACCAAATTCATCCGTATTTGCTTTTCCCATTCTCCTAGCTTCGGTAATGTAATCGCAGGGTATGGAGTTGGACTTGAAAGGCGGTATGGGTGCTACTGTCATAGTGAAGGGTGTGGATACTTTTACTCCAAATGGAGCTGGTATAGTCGCAAGTGTTGTTACTCAATTTCAAACGGGACTAGAACGGCTACTTCAACTTCAACTGGCGGCTGTATTAGTAGCATAATAGGAGTGAGTGTGACTGCTGGTTTAGGGTCATCACCTTCCCGAATAAGCCCAATCGACCCTCAGGATCCCATTCTTCGTCAGTTTCTATCACATTTACTCCTTCACCCCTATGATCTAGGAGGGGGTTGTTGCGGACATTTGGCACGACTTCCTTTGCTTGTATGACTTTCGTATCAATCAGGGTTTGAATCTTATCTTTAAGGGTGAGGCATTCATTAATAATATGCCCTTTCATGCCAGAATGATATGCACAGGTTTTGTTTGGGTTGACCCACCGGGGGGAGTCTTCCATTGAAACAGCAGGAATGAGGGTGACATATCCGGCAGACTTTAATCTTTCATATAGTTGGTCAATTGGTTTAGCAATAGGGGTGTATTGCCTGGGTGGCCTGCAATCAAAATTGGGTCTGGGTTTTGGATAGTTTTGACGGGTTGGAGGTGCATTTTAATAGTCTGGCTGGGCGTTATAAGTGTGATAGGCGGTAGCGAGTTAAAAATATCTGGGAGATGATGGTTGGTATGTAGGTGGAGGTGTTTGGTATGTGAGTGGAGATTTTGAGCCTTAGGCCACCATCACTTCCCCTACTTCTTTCTTTTTTGATATACCCCTTGACTGTAATGCTTTGCTCATAGCCTGCAATGCCTCAAAATTTGTCACCATCCCACTCTTGATCCCTTATTTAATCCTTTCTCCGAGTTTGATGATGTCAGAGAACTTGTGATTTTTGATAACCATTGACCTTTCATAGTATTGGGGATTCTGGGCCCTGACGAAGAATTTGTTCATCTACTCTTCTTCTAGTGTCGGCCTGAATTTTGTAGCTTCTGACCTCCATCGAGTATCACACTCGCGAAAAGTCTCCAATTGTTTCTTCTTTAGATTCTGCATATACAACACATCTTGTGCATTATCTGCGTTAAACCTGAATCGATCCATGAAGTCTGAAGCCAGGCTCACCTAATTAACCTACTTCTTGGAATTTTGACTAATATACCAAGATAGGGCATCTCCAGTGAGACTCCTCATGAATAGCTTCATGCGAATTCTTTCATCTTTCCCAGCTCCCACGAGTTTATCATAGTATGTTCTCAAGTGTACCTTCGAGTCACCTGTTCTGTCAAACATTTCGAACTTAGGAGGTTTGTAACCCTACGATAGTTCCACGTATGGCTGAATGCACAGATCCTCATAATTCAGACCTTCAATTCCTTTGCCTCCTTCAACACCCTAGACTAGGCTTGTGAGCTTCTTGAGCTCTTCAACCATGTTCTTTATGAGCAGGTCCTTCTCGGCAAATTCTAGAGTTTATGGGATTGGCGGAGTAGAGTGAGGTAAGGTTTCCATATAAATGGGATTGTTTTAGTGGGTGCTAGGGGTTGGTGTGTAGTGGTGATCATTGGTTGAGTTATGCGGATCGGGGATAGGTTGCGGAGTATTTTGAGGAGTATGGTAAGTGGTTTATATGTATGGAGTAAGAAGATGTTGGTGCTAAGGGGGAGTGGGTATTGGTGGAGGATTAGGATTTTGCGGAGGAGTTGCATATTGATGGGGAGCGGGAGGATTTTGTGGGCGTTGGTTTGGTGTGTTTTGAGGAGGTGCTGGGTTTTGAGCATTTTGTTGATTAACGTCTGGGACATTTAGGGTGAGGGGGAGGTTTTCCAAGTTGTGGACATGTTCAAGTTCTCCTTGCAATTCTGGTATTTTCTACTCCAATCGTACGACCAAATCATTCTGGGCTGGAGTACTTCAACCGTCTGAAGTTTCAACATTCTCAACATTTTCTTTTTGGATACCACTCATATCATCCATCTTTGCCTTTCTCTTGCTTTTTGGATTACTTGGAGGAGGAGGTGGAGGGCCTATAGATTTGGTATGATATGCTAACAATGCTAGTATGTGCAAACCAACCCTGGGGGATAGGAATAATCAAAATAAAGAAAAAAATAAAAGGTAGACAAGTCAGTAAGGATTCTATAAAAACATTTGCAGGATTTAAACACATATTGTGCAAATGTATATTTGCGTCCTAATTTGGGAAACGTCTTTATGCCTGAGGTAAGCCTAGCGACAAGTAGATTTGGAGACATTTAATGTCGATAAATGCCTCATTTCATTAATGTAATAAATAAGTCGAACCTAAAAAACTGAGTTACTAATGGCATCTACCTTTTTACATTTGAATTCCCAAAATGACTCAAAACAGATAAATCTAATCTACTTGGTCCCGGAGGGACCTTCCCCGTATTTGCCCCTCTTGGATCCATCAATCAAATTCCAAAGGTCGTGCATGTCTAGCAGCAGGTATGCCCTTGCTAGATGTACTCCTTCGTTGCCTTATGCATTCTAACAATCTTCGACCCTTTTCCTCATCTTCCCTTCTAGTTCCATTAGACCCTGCTCCAAGTACTCCAATCTTTCTGCCGACCTTGTAGCCATTTCTTTCAACTTGTTGATTGACTCCATGTCAAACTTGTGGTTCTCCAGATGCTTGGCTTTGGATTCAAGGACCCTCTTGCGTAGCCTCTCATACTTCACTTGTGCTTCAGCGACTTCATCTATGACCCCGTTTCCCTAATCAACCCTTGGCTCGAATATTCCTGCTATGTTATCCACTAATCATGATGGGTAGAAGTACACATGATCAATGTGATATCGATCTGGCTTGATGGTATCCTTTTCCACAATAACCTTCAAATACCACATGTGTTGGTCCTCACAATTGTACGTAACGGCGTCATCATGAAAATCGGCTCTATAATGACTCATTTTGGAGACTCGCGGTATGACTTGTTTTCTATCAGCTTGCCTCATGACTCTGATAGGAACATAGGGATGTATTCCTCTTAACCCAATCAACACCAAATGTTGAACATCTCTCGAATATCTAGTGAACCTGGTCCTCGGTCAAATTGTTGAAAAATTGTGCACATCCTGTAGCATTTTCTGGCTATGCAAATTTGTCTGGGATAAAGGTCATTCTTTTAGGATGGTGGAAAGCGATGTGATCGTTCCATGGTATCCGTGGAAACTTTGGAGGTACTGACCCCTCTGAAGATGCTCTAACAACCAAATTTCTAGTATCAAGTTAAATTAATCAAAGTGTTTGAACCCCTTCTTGCTATGATCCAGAGCCCGGTATATGTCTGGTACAATCATCGGGACAATAGTATAGGTTTGTCCCTTAATTCCTTCCATTAAAGCTCTGGTTACCATAGCCAAACTGGTGTGAATTCTGTCCCCTTGGCTTGGGAACACTATCATACCCAGAAAGTAGACGATGAATACAAAACCCTGCGACGAGTCCAACCTAAAAGTGGTGGAGAATTTTTCATGAAAGATACAGTAAGATTTTTTGTGTATGTATCATTCATAGATGAAGTCAAAGGGTATGTAAGACTTCTTCAAGCACTCCAAGTGCTCATGATTTGTCAGGCCCATCATTTTTAGAAACCCCCTAGTATTGCGGTTTTCTGGTACTAGTAAACTGGGACTAGCCCTTCGTAATCCAGCAAACCCTCTGATTTCCTCCAGGAGAGAAGTCATTTATATGTCACCAAAACAGAATACAACTCTCTCTTCATCCCAGAATATAGTAGCAACTTCGATCATCATGTTGTTTGGTTGAATGTCCAATAAGGAAGGTAGATTTCCAAGAGTTCTTTTCACGTGGTTTTTATCGCTTGGCAGAAGATTTTCCCACCAGTCTAACAACAATGGTGGTATACTTTGGACCATGCCGAACCTGGGGAGTTCGTGCCTCATTTTTTACAAAATAAACAGAATTAGACCCTTGACCCCTTCGGATTCGACTACTTACACATTAATGATTAACATGTCGGCATTTTATCTCTCCAAATAATACACATATCGTGATTGCATCCATTGGGATTATGGGAAACCTAGTGGAATTTGGACAAGGCTTCCTTAGAAGGTTATTATGTGGACACCATATTAACCCCGACTAGGTTTGACCATGATGCATATACAGTTAGTATCAGAGCAAGGTTTCTATAGAAGTCCAGACTGGTACCATCGAGCGGACAACTTGAGAGAGAAAGGTAGGGAACCGTCGACTGCACCACTGATTGACTAGTTTTACCGCAAATAAGCCTTTCCGAATTTAAAGGGTGATTTTAGGAAGAGAGCGGACACTCATCAAGTGCCGCTATGGTATTAGTACGCATGAGTGGAATATGATGTTGAGCATGGAGTTATGCAAAAAGAAAACAACACGTTGTCAAGTATTTACATGATGAATAACGATGAAATGCGATATTTAATAATTGTAAAGACATTTAAGAAAAGAAAAATAAGGAGATAAGTCAGTTTCCATAGTAAAAGTGATACAGCAGGGGAGGAGGATCATAAATAAATAAGGATAGACAAATAAATTCACATAGAATGGGAAGGGGTGTGCAAGTATTAAAGACATGCTTAAAGACTAATTCACAGACAAGTTTGTTATGGTAATAGCCTAAAGGTTTTCCCAGCAGAGTCGCCCTGCTATCACGCCCCCTTTTTCTCGCGAAATCGGGTTTCGACATTTCTAGGACAACTCCTTTCCTTTTAGGATAGGGTAAGGGATTTTAAGAGTCGCCACCTAACGGATAAAGGTGCGTTAGGGCACCCAGAGCAGTTAACTCATGAAACAAGTTTAAATCACCAGAGATCGGGTAAGGGCTTGAAATTACCTTGAGGGGAAAGTGTTAGGCACCCCTCGAGGTCCACAACGATGGGTCCCGGCCGAACTTAAATTAATTGAATTAGTCTTAAAAGGAGAGCAAAACAAATTACACATATACAATATTCAACTTATTTTTACACAGGAGTATAGGGGCGGTCCTAAGTTTTTTAGCCTATAGGATCATTCCATGCAATGCTTTGCAACTCCCTCAAGTCGGGGTTTTACTCATAGCATTAGCGCATGGGCTATCATTTCCTTTACTACCCAATTACTATCTTTCAGTTGTTACCTAAGCGTTCTAATAGTTTCTAACTCGTGCCTTATGCGTGCACTACCCGTCCTTACCTATGGTCCTGGATATATTTAAGACCTTTATATAGGGTGGTTCTAGACTGACCTATGTTGCTTAAAAATGAGAAAAACTACGTGACAAACAAAATTCAAATAGGACTATCATGTAAGGAGCAAATAAGGGCTCATATTAACCTTCACAAGTAGAAAACAAATGCACGCAGTTAAATCAGAAGATTTCGTTAATTTAGGATCCTATAGGCCGGATGTCTAGATAAGCAAAAATATAATGTAAGACGGCATTTTTATTAAGGCGGGCATCGGGACCCATCAATTTGCCTACTGATTTTATTAAGCCTTGAATCTAGGCTATTTAAGGCAGTAAGATATATTAGTTGTACACCCCAAAATCATTAATAACCCTACAGATTTGCCTAAGTGGTTAACAGGATCATATAGGCATGGTATCTACAACTGTTAATTATGGACCTATAACATGGTCTCTAAGAGAATTACTGATCTGAACTCGTAAGGACAGGTTTTATCTCTTGAGATCCTATAGGCATGCTTTTTAAGTTGCAAAATTAATTTAACTCCTATAGACATGATCTCTAAGTTTACAAACTGATTTCACCCTACATGCATGATATCTATTAGTTTAAATCCTATTGACATGATTTCTCGGTTTGAAACTGATTCCTTTTATTCCTATAGGCATGGTATCTAAGTTGAAGCTGATTTTATTTCCTATAGGCATGATATCTATTAATCACATGTGGGCAGAATTTTAAGCACATTGCCAGGAAAGTTTGTTAATTCACACAAATTGAATCATACATACATTATCACTAATGCACGTTAGGATTGGAAATATGTGTAGATCCTATGAACATGATTTCTAATGCGGAGTTAACAGGAGACCTATAGGCAGTATCTCTAGTATGCCAAAAATGTGGAAGTATAAAGTCACAAACAATCAGAAAAATCCTATATGTAGGATCTCTACAAGTATAGCCTTCACATAATACAATAAACCTATAGGCAGGATTTCTACCCTAGTTTAACAAAGATATAAGGAAAAAAACCCCAGCTTTTACTGATAAGACCCAAATCTATTTATTATAGAGGTTATTACAGCTCGGAATGAATAAACTACATAGCAGTATCCATTACACTATAGGGAGCCTTCATAGGCCTAATATAAACTTGGGAACCAGGCCTTTAAACATAGCAACTTTGAAGCATAATGGTAGTCCATTCATAGCACATAAAATTGAGCTCCTAGTGTGTCAAAGTTCCCGAGGGCCTCAAGGACCTCCGGGCAATGCTCACACTAGGACCACTCTCAAAGAAACAGTTCATAAAATATTGGAAGACCAGCCCCAATGCGTCAGAGTTCAGAGGAGTCTCAGGGACCCTAGGCAGTGCTCACACTGAGGGTGGTAGGAACACTAAGAGTAAGAGTTTAAAAACCAGTGCATAAAGGGTAAAGGGGGCAAGTTTTAAAATAGTTTAATTTTCAGAAGCAAACAGATTCAGAATATAGAGTTACAAACAGTACTGCACCAAGAAACAAACAAAGTCCATATTCAGCAAATAATTAAACTTAGTTGATATTTGTTCATACTAGATACTCATACCAGCATTTAAAGTAATCACAAAAGCAAGGATACTTGAACTAACATACAGAATTAGCCACATATTACATGTTTGAAGTATCTAACAATAGTCAGAACAAGGAAAATACAGCTGAATTGGACGGGGTTTCACATTATTGGAGATAACTTAGTTTAGTATTATCACTAAGTGGAATCATACAGTCATATGGCAAACAGAATCATGCTAAGATTGAAACAGATTAATCAAATAAAGCATGGAGAATATAATAGTAGGAGTTAAGATATACCAGTTAAGAAGAAAGCAAACAGGAATGCAATAGCAGTTAAAATCTAGAGAATTTGGCCTTGGCTTTCAGCCGGCCAAATAAGAGCCATTTAGTGCAGAAATCAGAACAAGGGAGTAAAGAGAGAGCTTAAGGTTTTGTGAGAAAGAGAGTTCGAGAATGGTAAAGTTGTTTAGGTGAAAGGTTGTAAAGCATGTTCAAAATCATAACAAGGGAATGATTTTTATAGCATAAAATAGAGTAAAACAAATAAGGTAATGAACCAATCACACACAAATAAGGTATGAAAACCGATTAACAATCAATTAAGGTCAGTATGAATCAATTAACAGGACAAAATCGAGTAAGTATCACTTAATTAAAGGAAAATCCTACACGGAATCAATCAGTAATTAAGAATAAGGTTAAATAAGGCAAGAACTAATTCCAAATTCAATTAGGAGTCAGAATACAAAATCAAGCCAGTAGTACGAATAATTAATCACATAAATAAGGTAAGAACAGGTAAAATCTTAATAAGGCAATACTGGTACTAAAAGGAAAGCTGATTCCCAAACCCCAATTTAGGTAAGTAGAATTAATTAACAATTAATTCACAGAATTTGAGGTCAACGAGCAAAAGAGAGTAGAATAAATAGTCAAATAATCGAAACCTTAAGAAATACAAAGACATATAGATGGAGCTTGATTAAATCAAGTAAAAATCAGTTGAAAAAGAAAATAAGAAAATCAGAGATGAAAACATTTAAATGCTAAAACCCTTTTTGCACAAATCCATCAGAAATCAAACTCCTAGCTTTTAGGGTAAATGAAATCGGTCAATAATAATAGTAAAAACAGAAAATGTTAAGGGAGAAATACCAAACAAACATAAAATCTCTTCAGATCTAAAGAGATCTAAACGGATGCAACCAGAAAATAGCTAGGTTCATGTAAATAGACAGAAGCAAATGAAATTTGGTTTGAACCAGATATTTGAAACCCCAAAAATATGAAAATACTCGTACTCACAGGTTTCGGAATGAATATAAATGGAATAATCGAGAAATGAGAGACTTTAAACCAGATTTGGTTCGAGTTTCTTGAGACTCACATCAAGCGACATAGAAATCGTATAACCAGTAGAGAGGTGAGGCCAGATAAGGCATGAAATCGAAGGAAAATACCATGAATCAAGAGGGGATTTGTGAAGGCGGGGCCAGGGTTTGAGGGGGTGAGAAAGAAGAGACGAGAGAAGGGATCCAAAGGCGGCAGGTTGGGGGGAATGAGGGCAGTATTTGGGGTTTGGTACATTAAAAGGGGCCGGTTAATTTAGAGTCGTTGATCTTCTGAGATCAGCGGCCAAGATTAGATTTAGGCAGGGCGGATACGGGTACTTGGACTTGGGTATGGGTAGTTGCGTTTGGGCATTGAGTTATGGGTTAGGATACTAGTATTGGGCTGGGAGGTACGAAAATTCAATTAAAAAGGGCTATGTTTTAAATACCCGCTTAAATTAATAAAATAATTTATAAAAATAATTAATAAATGATAAAAATTCTATTTTTATATGAAAATAATTTAAAATAATTACTTAATATTATAAAATATAAAAAGTCATTTTTCGGGTAAATAAGGTAATTATGCATATGTGGGCTATTATTGTAAAATTATTGCAATTATAGCCTAAAGATATAAATAAAATTACGCATAAAATGATTAAAGCTTAATATAAATATAAATGATAATAATAAAGTAATAAATTATTATAAAATTATTTGTGATACAATTAGTAACTATTTGGATAGTAAAATGCTGGAATAAATTAATTAAAGTCATTTTAAAACTATAGAAAATTATAAAAAAATACTGGTTGATGCTCATACACTATTTTGAAAGTATATATGCATTTTAAAAATATATGAGGAAAAAATTGGGTATTAACAGTCATGGCCTCGCCTTGACCGTTAGGCTATTATTGTAAAATTATTGCAATTATAGCCTAAAGATATAAATAAAATTATGCATAAAATGATTAAATCTTAATATAAATATAAATGATAATAATAAAGTAATAAATTATTATAAAATTATTTGTGACACAGTTAGTAACTATTTGGATAATAAAATGCTGGAATAAATTAATTAAAGTCATTTTAAAATTACAAAAAATTTTAAAACAATATTGGTTGACGCTCATGCACTATTTTGAAAGTATATATGTATTTTAAAAATATATGAGGGAAAAATTGGGTATTAACAGTCTTGGCCTCACCTTGACCGTTACTCGTTTTTTAGCGTTTTAGGGCCATATAACTGAAATTCAGCTCGATTCCCAGATATTCGTGTGCTACAGCAGATGCCTTCGGCATGGGCCCGGGCCACCGGACCTGGATCTCCTAAATTATACTGGCATGATCTAAGGAACAATAGTCATCGCCTCGATATGACTGCTACTCGTTTTCTAGTGTTTAGGGCCATAAAAATGAATTCAGCCCAATTCCCAAATATTCGTGTGTTCTCACGCCTTCTGTATGGGCCTAGACAACCGGGTTCGGATCGCCTAAAATTTTGTCATCCCATAAAAAACGACCTAAGGAACAATAGTCACTGCCTCGGGAAGACACTTACTCATTTGCTGACATTTTAAGTCCAAAAAACTAAAATTTTGCTCGATTCTGAGATTTTCATGTGCTATAGCCCATGCCTTCTGCTTGGGCCTAAGTCAGCGGATCTGAATCTCCTAAAATTTTTCGGCCCATAAAAATTACCAAAGGAACATAGTTATCACTGCACCATGATCGTTTCTCGCTTTTTGGCATTTTAGGACTAAAAACTGGAATTCCACCTAATTCCTAACGTGCGACATAGCGTACGCATTCTGCATGGGTCCGAGCCACCAGACCCGGATCTCCTAAAATTTAGTCAGCCCATACAAATGACCTAAGGAACAATAGGCACTGCCTTGTTATGACCTTTACTTTCTTTCTGGCATTTTAGGGTCATAAAATAAAATTTTTGCCCGAAATCTGGATTTTCGTATGCGATAGCTCACGCCTTCTGTATGGGCCCGGGCCACCAACACGGATCACCTAATATTTTATTTGCCCATTAAAAATGACCTAAGGAACAACATTCACTGCCTCGCCATAACTGTTACTCGTTTTTTGCGTTTTAGGGCCATTAAACAAGAATTCTGCCGGTTTCTCATATTTTCGTATGCTATAGCCCAAGCCTTCTGCATGGGGTCGGACCACCGAACCCGGATCACCTAAAATTTTTCTACCCATCAAAAACGACCAAAAGAATAATAGTCACTGCCTGGCCATGACCATTACTCATTTTTTGACGTTTAGGGCCATAAATCTGGAATTTCGCCCGATTCCGAGATTTTCGTGTGCTATCGCCCACGCCTTCTGCATGGTCCCAGGCCTCCGGACCCGGATCTGCATAAATTTTGTATACCCATAAAAAATAACCTAAGGAACAAAAGTCACTGTTTTCCTATGACCATTACTCATTTTTTGGCGTTTTAGGGCCATAAAACTAGAATTACCCTCGATTCTCAAATTTTTATGTGCTCGCCATCTGCATTGGCCCATGCCACTGGACCCGGATCGACTAAAATTTTGCTGGCCCATCAAAAATGATCTAAGGAACAATATTTATCATCTTGCCATGAATGTTTCTCATTTTTTTAGTGTTTTTGGGCCAGTAAACTGGAATTCCACCAGGTTTTGAGATTTTTGTGTATTGTAGCCCACGCCATCTACGTAGACTCAAGACAACGGACTCGGATCACGTAAACTTTTGCTGGCCATCAAAAACAACCTAAGGAACAATAGTCACCACCTTGCCATGACCATTACTCATCGTTTGGCATTTTAAGGACATAAAACTGAAATTTCGTCTGATTCCCAGATTTTCGTGTGTTATAGCCCACGCCTTCTTCGTGGGCCCGAGCCACAGGACCCAAATTGCCTAATAGTTTTCGGACTATCAAAAACAAACTAAGGAACGATAGTCACTACATCACTAAGACCATTAATCTTTTTTTAGCATTTTAGGGCCATTAAACTGGAATTTCGCACGATTCTCTTGTGTTATAGCCCGCGCCATCTGCATGGACCTGAGCCACCGAGACCCGGATCACCTAAAATTTTGTCGGCCCATCGAAAACGATCTAAGGAACAATATTCATCATCTCTCCATGATCGTTCCTTATTTTCTGGAATTTTAGAGCCATAAAAGTATAATTCCGCCCGATTCCTAGGTTTACGTGTGCTATAGCCCACGCCTTACACATGGGCCCGGACTGCTGGACCTGGATCGCCTAAAAAAATTCCAAACCATCAAAAAAAACCTAAAGAATAATAATTATCGCCATGTCATGACTGTTACTCGTTATCTGGCATTTTGGGGTCATAAAACTTGAATTCCGTCTAATTTTCAGATTTTCATGTGCTATAGCCCATGCCTTCTGCATGCGCTCGTGCCACTGGACCTGGATCGCTTAAAAAATTTTCGACCATCAAAAATGACTTAAGGAACAATAGTCACCGTCTTGCCACGACCGATAATTGTTAACTAGAATTTTAAGGCCATAAAACTAGAATTTCGCGCGATTCCTAGATATTCGTATGTCATAGCCCACGCCTTCTCCATGGTCCCGGGCCACGGGAACCGGCTCGCCTAAAAAAATTTTGACCCATCAACAATGACCTAAGGAAATATATCTACCCTCCCCCTTCCCCCTCCCCCCGCTGCTATGACCATTACTCGTTATCTGGCATTTTAAGGCCATAAAACTGATATTTCGACAAATTCTCATATTTTTGTGTGCTATAGCCCACGCCTTCTACTTGAGCCCAGGCCACCCTACCTGGATCTCTTAAATTTGTCCGATCCATCAAAAATGACCTAAGGAACAATAGTCATTGCACGACCATGATCGTTACCCCTTTTTTGGCATTTTAGGACCATTAAACTAGAATGTTGCGCTATTCTCAGATTTTCATGTGCTATAGCCCGCACCATTTGCATGGCCTGAGGCACCGGACCCGGATCATCTAAAATTTTATCAGCCCATCAAAAATGAGATAAGAAACAATAGTCATCTCCTCGCCATGATCATTCCTCATTTTCTGGCGTTTTAGGGCCATAAAAGTATAATTTCACCCGATTCTTAGATTTACGTGTTATAGTCCACGACTTCTATATGGGCCTGGGCCACCGGACCTAGGTTGCCAAAAAAATTTCTGACCCATCAAAAACGAACTAAGCAATAATAATTATCGCCTTGCCATAACTATTACTCGTTATCTGGCATTTTGGCACCATAAAACTTGAATTTCGCCCAATTTCCAGATTTTCCCGTGCTATAGCTCACACCTTCTGCATGGGCCCGGCCCACTGGACTCGGATCGTTTAAAATTTACCGACCATCAAAAATGACCTAAACAACAATAGTCATCATCTTTCCATGACCGATAATCGTTATCTAGAATTTTAAGGCCATAAAATTGAAATTTCAAGCTACTCCCACATTTTTGTGTGCTATAACACACGCCTTTTACATGGTCCTGAGACAGCAGTCCCATATTGCCTAAAAAAATTCGGCCCATCAAAAATGACCTAAGGAATAGCAGTCGCCGCCTCACCATGATTGTTACTTATTTTCAGGCAATTGAGGGCCATAAAACTAGAATTTTGCGTGATTCAGAGATTTTTGTGAGCTATAACCCATGCCTTCTGCATGTCCCTGGCCACCAGACACGGATCACTGAAAATTTTGCAACCCATCAAAAACGACCTAGGAAATAATAGTCACCACCTTGCCATGACCGTTACTCATTACTTGGCTTTCCGTGTGCTATAGCACTCGCCTTCTGCATGGGCCCGTTGATCTTGTCCAAGTCATACCTCTATTTAAGGTTATGAAACGGTCGATGCAATAGAAATACCCAACAAGGAGTCGGGGTTGATTTTCCACATGGAGCTATGAATGTGACTTAGGGGTATATATATTATAGTGTATGAGCTTGAATAATCTCAAGTTGCAATTCCACAAACTTGGGTTGTTTCTAGATCTAATTTTAAACTAAGATTACAAACTAAGAATTGAAACTAGGAAATTATTTTTGTTGTTGTTTTTCAAATGATATTAAAGGCCTAGGGCAATGAACTTACCTACGTGTTTGCCTAACGTGCTATAAACTTTAAAGCTTATTTTATTGGCCGGGGTGTATTATAGCTATCAACACTTGAGTACCCACTCAATACCTCTCGGTCAGAGAGTGATTTTGGCCAATTTGCTTTCTCAAGTCCAAATGGGTATCGAACAAAACGGTTGATACAAAGCTGAAGTCGCGTTTTACTATCTCTAGGTTTAACCCTTTAATTGGGACTATCAATCTCTTGATTTATCCAATTTCTTGTTAGACAAGCTTTCCTAGCCTAAATCTCTCTTTCTCAAGTAGAGACCAAGTCAAATAGGCATAAACTAATGTTTGCAACCATAAATTCTACAATTAAATGCAAGAACAAGGCTAAATATTAAACACCCAACCATAAACAAGCAATAAATCAAACACCCATTAAGTTTACACTTTAGGGTTGGTGATAATAGGTGAAATATGGGTGATTTAGCTATTGTTTATGCCTCTGCTTGATCACTTTTCAATGACATATTGCAGTTAATTGATGAAAATAGGCTCTAATTGTGATTTGTATACACTGCAGGAAGAGGAGCTTATATGATGCTTGAAAAAGGTGATTGAAATGATTTATGAGCAAAAACAACCCCTCAGAGTTGAGTCCGTGCAAAGACGAGACAAGAAAATGGAAGAAATGCAGTCCCAAACGCGCGAAGTATAAAGTTCGCGATAGTTCGCGTGTTTTGGCAAACTTTCTGCCTGGGTCGCGCGAAGAAATGCGCGAAGTATAAAGTTCGCGCGAAAGGTCGCGCGTTTTCTGTCCGGGCAGTGAATTATTGAGGGGTAAAATGGGAAATCTGAGGGGATTTACTCAACTTACATAAAGTAAACCTCCATTATTGAGAGGATAATCAGATTTTAATCAGATTTTAGAGAGAGAAAAGGAGAAGACTCATCTTGGAGCTAAGAAAAAAGGAGAATACTCATCTTGGAGCTAAGAAAAGAGAAGAAGAACAACATCTTGGAGCAAGGATTCAAAGAGCTCTTCTAAACTTTCTTCTAGTTCTTTGTTAATATTGTGTTTAAGACTTTTATTATTGATTTTTGTATAAATATAAGTAGCTAAAAACCAAAGTATTCTGGGGTCACGGATGTTAGATGATCTTGTTATTTGAAGCTTAGATTGAAGATCTTGAATTTATTGTTATGGGTTGTTTATTTGAATTTGCTTTTAATTATTTTACTACGTAGCTAACAGTGAAATATTATTTACGAATCTTGAGTTAAACTTGAAAAAGGAAATTCTTGGTTGCATATGGAATCAAATAGAACAAGATCCGAATCCTGGGCATCGGGTGAAAGATTTGCAATTAAGATAAACATATACTTAATTGCCTTGTTTGGTTGAAAAATAGGAGTTGTAAATGCATCCTTGTTAATATTAATACCATAGACATATAGGTATTAATTTAACTTGAATAGGTGCATAAGAACTCGACAGATTCTTATGAGAATTATTAACCCTATAATCAATAGCCCGGATAATTCAATAAATCAATCTTAAGCTAAAATAGTAGCATGATCTCTAGCATGTCCATGACCGTGGAATATCTTTATCCAAATTGTTATCAAAATATTGTGTAATTGTTGTAGTAATTTTGTGTTGAATTATTGTTTAATTATTAAGTAATTTGTAAATTGGTTTTATATATATTTTGTGACAATAGCTTGAATTGATAATTGTTTGAGTCTACATCAGTTGAGAAGTTGATCACAATTCCTCGTGGGAACGATACTTTACTTACTACTATATTACTTGTCGATCGCGTACACTTGCGTGAGTGTTTTGGTTGCAACAAGTTTTTGGCGCAGTTGCCGGGGAATTAGAAATTAACTATTCTTCTGGGTTAGACTTTTATTATTATCTTTACAAGTTTATTTTCTTTTCTTTTTGTAAATATATTATTTTTTATACGGAAAAGGCCTAAAAATGCCACTCAACTTTCAGAAATGGTCTATCCATGCCATCCGTTAAAAAAATGCTAATTTTATGCCATTGCCGTTAAAGAAATGGTCCATCCATGCCATTATTGACTAACGGCAGTGGCATGGATGGGCCAAATAAAAATTGAGTCATTAGTCAATAATGGCATGTATGGGCCATTTCTTTAACGTCAGTGGCATAGAAATAACAATTTTTTAAAGGATGGCATGGATAAACCATTTTTGAAAGTTGAGTGGCATTTTTAGGCCTTTTCCGTTTTTTATAACTATTTGATTTTTCTCTTAGTATGTTTCTAGTTCTCTCAGGATGACATATGGGAATGAAATATACGGAGGTAAGGTTAATGATGAAGACGCTTGGTTGACGGAAGATTTTTATGGCCCGTATTTTTGGGCTAGTCATGGCCTCACCTCTCGGAGATCTGAATTTGAATATGGGTGTAAAGGTTGGTATTGGGACGGATATTCTTGATTAGTGGATTCTGTGGAACGACGTTGTTTACTAACAACGGTGATGAAAGATTGATCTAAGGAGAGAGATGAGCTTGCACAAAAAAGTGATAATTTTAGGTTGGTTGTGCATAATTTGGATTCAGATTTGAGTGCAAAGGTTGATGCGTGTAACGCCCAATAGTTTAATGATGAGTTGTATGAAGTTGAAAAAAATCTTCTAGACCAAATTGAGGAGCTAAAACAAGAATACCAATCATTAGATCATATTTTTCTTGAGGATGTCCATGTTAAGAAGAGTGCTCTAGAGTCATGTGAGGGAGTAGATAACATTACTTTAGGAGAATTAAGTGTGTGTATACATGAGGATGTAAATAGTAGTAAAATTCATGAATTAGGGAGCATTAGACCTCATTCCAATTATTTTTTCACATTGTGTTTAGATAGTAAGACAGTAATCGAGCCATCTAAGCCTATGGAAAAGTCAAAGAGTGAGGATAAAAGTGCCTATATTCTTGAATTTGTTGTGCCAAAAAGAAAAAATTACATTCCTCATCCAAAGGCCGAGAAGTGCCGAGTGAAAAATGTATTACTTGGCCTAGTTATCTTTGTAGCCCTACCAAAGGAGCATAGCGACAAACTTGATGCCTTATTAAGGGTACAATTCATAAGTTCAAGGTGGAAGCAAGAAGTGGTTCACGTTGTATATTGTCTATGTAGGATTTGTATATATGCCTCTATAGTATATTTTGTACAATAATTTTGAATTTTGTAAAATAGACTAATTTCTTTTTATGTTTATTGTTTATATTTTTAGCTTAGTTTGTAATTTTTACTTTATGTACAATTGTAGTAATTATCTGTAATGTTGGGTAGACCGATAAGCATTATATCATTCTAATTGAAGAACAGGGTAGTCTAAATCCCTGTTATATATGCTAAGTGTCGACATGACAATAACATAAGTGTGGGGTATTTAGTCTACTTGCTCTTAAAATGATCTTTGTGCTTTTAAGTAATATATCATGTTGTGTAGGTATAATGTCTCGGCTCCCAAGTAAAAGATCAAACACTGACCCATATGGTAGCCGACGAGGATGAGGATGTGAACTATGTTCCCTCAGATGATGAGGAATATCTGCGCACATTTCAAAATGAAGATGCTTAGGCCAATGGCCTCAGGGAGCCTCTTTTATGATCCAGTTTGTTTTTTTTTTCTTTCGCATTAGGGACAATGCATTTTTTTTTTTAAGTGTGGGGTGGTTTGCCCCTATTGTAATGTACTTACTTTTATTTTTTTCGTATTTTGTTAGATTATGTTTAGTTATTTTGTTTGATTTTGTTTAGTTTGTTAAAGTTGCTTTTAGTTTGTTTTGTTAGATTATAGAGTTGATAGATAGTAAGTAGTCCTAATTTCGAATTAGATCCCTGCTGGATTTTCTTGATGAAAAATGAGGTCTCGAATTCCTAATTTCGATAGTTCGCGCGCTCCCGTCCGAATTCCTGCGTTTTAAGTTGTTTTTCTCACTTTTTCTTTGTTAAGTTTCATTCTCTATTTTTTTAGTTCCCCATTCGTTCCCAACTATCCCCCTACGCCCAAACCCCCCCCCCAATTCCCAAACAATCCCAAAAACCTCCTCCCCATCATTCACAACACTACTTCACCCTCCCCCAACCACCACAATCACGCCTACTTCTCTCACATCCCTAGCACCTTCCACATTCTCCTTCACAAGGTAAGAACCCTAATTTAAAAAAAAAAA
>MU767904.1:20981-41532 GCA_026770625.1 Nicotiana glauca
GAAATTTGTTGGTTTGAAAGTTTATGGCTTCATGTTTATTATATCTAAATTATTTATGAATACTCTTGAGAAGTCATTTTTTTAAATTTGCGTACCAAACACCGAAAATTGAATAAGATTACTACTTATTTTGCAAGAAAATATTTTCTTGTAAAATATTTTTCACGGAAAATATTTTTCGTTAAGCCAAACACACCCTTAATCATAATAACAACTGAGAACTTTAAATCTGTTTCAATATAAATTTAAGAAAAACTACCAGTTATGCTCATTTATAAGTAGCTCATTATAAAAATTGGATAATTCATAAAATATTATTAATGTTAGCCAAATATCACCCATATTAGTAAATTAGCTATTTGTAGCAAAAAATATCAAAATTTTGCTTTCTTTTGAGTGAGTGTTATTAGAATAGATTGGGTACATCTTAAGGAGCTTGAATCTCAATTTTGGGATGATTTGGTGAAGTTTTGAGGTGGTTTTAATTGAAAATTCGAAGTAAAAACTGAATATGAAAAAAAATGATATGTGTATCACAGACGTGTCATATTTGTATCATATGTATATCCATGTATACATGTGTGTGAGATACATGCATGATATATGTTTGATACATATGTCGTAGAAGAATCTTTTAAACTTGGTTTAACTTTGAATTTTGATACAAAACCAGTCCAAATTACCTCCAATCTTTCTCAAATTTTATATATTGATTGTCATAACCCTAAAATTGACTCGGTCGTGATGGCGCCTATCGTGAAACTAGGACATCCAACACAACTCCCAAATTAACCATTTATCAATAAGAATCATGTTTAAGCCTTTAATTTAAACAAATGTTTCATAATATAAGTCTAAATGAATAGTGCATAAATAATATACAAGCCCAACATCGGGGTGTCACAAGTCACGAGCATCTATAAGGTCTGAATACAACAGAAAAGTCTGAAAGTGTACTGAATACAGTCTAATAAAAATAAGAGGGAGAAAAGTAGTGTTGCGAACGTCGGGCAGCTACTTTGCTAAACTCCGATGACTCTACCTCCGAGCGATCAACACCCGCTACCAGATTTAGAAATACCTGAATCTGCACATAAGATGCAGGGAGTAATATGAGTACTCCAACTCAGTGAGTAATAAAGGTAAATGAAAACTGAGCAGCAAGAAAGCACGTAAATCACGTCAAAAAGCTACAACAAATACATGATATTTCCAACACAGTACAAAAATTATTTACTTCGTAAATTATGCTCAGTTTCAGTGAAAACCTTTTAAAAATAATTTTCAATAGTTTCAAACGAGTGATAAAATAGTGAGTAAACATAATAGAAACATAAACAGCCCTTCGGCAAAACATGTACCATAAACCGCCCCTCGGGCATAATACCAACAGAACTAGCCACTTGGGCTACCGCACAATCACTCGTAATCAGCCCCTCGGGCATAACATAAATTAAGAACCGCCCATCGGGCAATAACATGGAACAACATCAGCCCCCCGGGCTATATCACCTAACACACTGGGTATCCGCGCTCACTGCGGGTGTACCGACTCCGGGAGGGGCCCCTTGCGGTCCAAGCGCAATAACGAGCCATCTCGTGGCATAATCAATATGTCACTCACTCAAGGTACCCGCGCTCACTGGGGATGCACAGACTCCGGGAGGGCCCCCTTACGGCCCAAGCGCAATATCAAGCACTCTCGTGGCACAATTAATAGGCTCGCGACCTCATATCAAGCCATATTTTGGCGTACAACTCAGGCCCTCGACCTCATAATCATAATCATTACAACACTACTATGGCATGCAGACCGATCCCATAATAATCCTCACAACAGAGGCCCTCAGCCTTACTCAGTCGAAAATCTCTAAAAGCCACTCGGGAATAGTAAAACATGATGCTCCGCCCAAATATCATTTAAATGTTAAAATAGAGTAAACATGGTTGAGTTATAAAAAATAGTAAATATAGCATGACTGAGTGTAGATATAAAATCAAAACAGTGAGGAAATAGCAGTAAAAATCCCCTAAGGGTCCAAACAATTGGCATGAGACCCAAATATGACATTCAGCCCAAAACATGATGATAGCAAACATTTTTCAATCAAATACATTGTAAAACAGTCATACGGGATGAACTAAGTCACAATCCCCAACAGTGCACGGCCCCACGCTCGTTATCTAGCATGTGCGACACCTAAATATAGCACAACAATGTGAAATTCGGGGTTTCATACCCTCAGGACAACATTTACAATCATTACTCACCTGAATCCGGTCCAAACTCTAGCCCTCGATGCTTTTGCTTCTCGAATCAGTCTCCAATTGCTCTGAATCTAACCAAAATCAGTTCAACATCATTAATACACGCTAAAGGAACAAAGCCCAAGCAAAAAATCGAATTAACTCAAACATTTCGAAATTGGCCAAACCCGAACCCTGGGCCCACGTCTCGGAACCTGACAAAAATTACATCAATAAAATCCTCATCCTTCAACAAGTCTATACATATCAAGAACATCAAAATCGGAACTCAAATGGCTCCTCAAATCTCCACTCAAAGGTCTCTTAATCTCAAGCCCTAATTACCCATTTTGCACTGATGTTTCCCCAAAATTTCACCACTAATTAGGCCTTTAATCACATATAAACGAGTTATGGAGTCAAGAATCTTACCTTCAAGAGATTAACCTTTGGTTTCCTCAAGAATCCTCTCAAAAGCTTCAATCCCGTTCAGAAATGGTGAAAAACTGAAGAAGGGTCGCGGATTGGCTATTTAATACTGCCTAGGTCATTAATACACTGTGATCTCACACTTTCCCACGCGTGAATCTGCAACCCACTGACCTATGCGATCGTGTACTCCCTTACGCAGTAACAAAGAACAGCTTCTCCACCTCACGCGGCCCTCGATTCTACTACATGATCGCAAGGAGACCCACGCGACCGCACTGCTCAAGATTGCCCAACCTATGCAATCGCAAATTGTGATGACCCGGCCCGTCGTCACATGAGTTGCTGCCTCATTTCCCCCATTTTCTGCTTCCTTATGTTTCATTGTAGGTGTCTTGGGTGAATGAGTTGAATTGGGTTTGGTTTAGATGGAAATGAGGCACTTAGTCTCTTTAAAGAAGGTTTGAATTGGAAAAGTCAACCGAATGTTGACTATTGAGTTAGAGGGCTCGGATGTAATTTATGTGATTCAGTTAGCTTTGGGGGATGATTTTTGACTTAGGAGTGTGATCGGAATTGATTTTGGAGGCCCGGTGTAGAATTAAGCTTGAATTGGCGAAGTTAGTATTTTGGCAAACTCTGGTTGATAGGTGAGTTTTGATCCGACGGTCGGAATAGAATTCTGAGAGTTGTTGTAGCTTCGTTAGGTGATTTGCGATGTGTGCGCAAAATTTCAGGTCATTCAGAGGTGTTTTGGTCGGGTTTTTGATCGAATGCGTAATTCAGAAGTTTTAGAAGAACTTAGGCTTGAATCCGATGTAATTTGATAGTCTTGGTGTTGTTGATAGGGTTTTGATGATTTGAGCAAGTTTGAATGATGTTTTAGGATGGGTTGGCACTTTTGGTTCAGGTCCCGGGGGCCTCGGGGTGATTTCGGATTGCCATCGGGATGAATTTTGGACTTATGAGATTGCTAATGTATCTAGTTTCTGGTATTTCGGCATCTGCAGAAAAGGAACCGTATATGCAGTTGCGCAGGTGTGGAAAGGAGGTTCGCAGGTGCGGTTATTTGGCTTGGATGGATGAGTCCGCAGATGCGGTAGAAGAGTCGCAGAAGCGAAAGGTGTGGCCATGGTATTTTTTGCATAAGCGGACAAGGATCCGCAGAAGCGGTGTCCGCAAATGCGGATAGCTGTCCGCAGATGCAGTCGTGGGCTTAGTGAGTTCCGCAGAAGTGGATGGAAAATCGCATAAGCAGTATTTGCATGTGCGGTAAGGTAACCGCAGATGCAAAAATGACTGTCCAGAGAAGGGGGTTTAAGGCTCATTTTGTTCCGCGAGCTAAGGGTTATTTTGATAATTTTTAATCGACCTTGAGAGATTTTAGATAGAAATTGAAGGGGAGTTCGACTAGGTTTGATTGGAGGTGAGTCCTTTGACCTAAATGCATGATTACATGGTAGAATTAACATAGAAATTTGTGGAAATTCATCAAAAGGGGGTAAAGTTAGGGCTTGGAAATTTGGTATGTCAAAGTGGGATTTGATGGCCATTTGGGCTCGGATTTAGGAGATTTTGGCATGTATAGACTCGTGGTGAGATAAGGATTCCGGTAATGTTAATTTTCTGATTTTTCGAAAAGTGGGCTCGGGGCTCGGGTTTTGCGAATTTCGTGAATTTCAATATTTTTTCGAGTCTTTTCGATTGGGTTATGTTCCCTTAGCTTATTGTAACGTATTCATTATGGTTTTGATCAGATTCGACGCGTGAGGAGGTCGATTTGCGAGGCAAGGGCATAGCGAGCTAGGATTTTAGCCGGCTTGAGGTGAGTAATGATAGTAAATGATATCCAGAGGGTTTGAAACCCCGGATTTGCACAATGTAGTGCTATATTGAGGTAAAAAACGCGCTCAATGACGAGTGCGGGGTTGTTTACTACTGGGGATTGTGACTTGGTCCATCCCATTTGATATTTTACCGCGTATTTGACTGAGCTGTTTTGTTTATCATCATGATTTGGGCTAGTTGCCATGTTTGGGGCCTTGTGCCAACTTGTAAAACCCTTAGGGGCATTGTGATTGATTTTCCTCACTTTACTTATTGAAAGATCACACCCTCAGTCATGTTTCTATTTGCTTAAACAATGTGAACCGGTTTTATAAGTGTTAATCCGAAATGAGGAAATGTGTGGGCTGAGATCCTTACCTTATACTATTGTGTCCTAAAATGACTGAGAGGGGTTGAGAATCCAATAGGGAGGATGTCATATATATATTATGGATCGGGCTGCACGCCGCAGCAAATACTTATATGGATCGGGCTACGCGCCGCATCAAATGTTTATGTGGATCGGGCTGCGTGCCGCAACAATATTGCGCTTGGGCTGAAGGAGCCCCTCCGAAGTTTGCACACTCCCAGTGAGTGCCGTCGACGATATATGGATCGGACTGCACGCAGCAGCGAGATATGGATCGGGCTGCACGCCGCAGTAAGATGTGGATCGGGCTGCACGCCACAGCGGTTACTATATGATACAATTCTGAGAGTGCTGTGAGAGATTGCCCGAGGGGTAGATTTACTATTTACTACTTATTAGCTATTTGACTTTATTTACCTGCCTTTAAAACTGAGATTTCATTTGACTTTCATGGATTTTACTACTTTAAGTGATTCACTGCTTGATATAGAACTGCATTGTGCTGTTATGTGTTTTCATACCTTCGATTATTATTTATTATTATTACTCACTGGGTAGGAGTACTCACATTACTCCCTGCACCATGTGTGTAGATTCAGGCATAGCAGAGTTCGTACCTGAGCACTGATATCCTTCCCAGATCAGGCAGGGAGATCGGAGCATCGAGGTAGCTGTTGGCGTCCGCAGCCCCCTTGACTCCCCTATTTTATGTTATTTCAGTTATTCCAGACTTTTGTATCAGATATTCTATTTAGTAGACTTATAGCAAATATGTAGTAGCTCATAACTTGCGACACCTCGGTTTGGGATGTGTCGGGTTGGTTTCCTAATGATTATCGCTACTTTCCACATTCAGGAATGTTTAAAATACGTTTTGGCTTTATAAATGTTAAGTAACTGTTTAAGGAAGTTTTTCTATTTACTCTGGCTGGACTTGTCTTCACGAGAGGCGCCATCACGGTCGGGTTTAGGGTTTGGGCTGTGATAAGTTGGTATTAGAGCCTAGGTTACTAGGTCTCATGAGTCATGAGCTGGTTTAGTAGAGTCTCGCGGATCGGTATGGAGACGTATGTACTTATCCTCGGGAGGCTGCAAAATTTTTAGTAATTCTTCACATTCTTGAAATTCTGTCGTGCGAACTTGTTTATCTGAATACTAAACTTCTCTTTGTTCTATTCTCCTACAGATGGTGAGGACACAAGCTACCGGACGTGACAGATGACCACCAGTACCACCCACTGAGGCCATCAGAGGCCGTGGACACGGTCATGGTCGTGGCAGAGATAGAGCAGCAGGGGAAGCACCGGTAGATCCTCCAGTTGCCCCAGCTCAGGACCAGACTCTAGCAGTACCAGTTCAGGCACCAGCTATGCCCATTGTGATTCCGGGTCTTCAGGAGACCATGGCTCAGATTTTGACAGTTTGCACTGGCCTGGCTCAGGCAGTTTCAGCCACCACAACAGCAGCTACTTCGCAGGCTAGGAGAGGCAATAAAACCCCCGCTGCCCGCACACCTGAGCAGCTTGTGCAGGGATTACAGACTCCAGAGGCACCCCTAGCTCAGCCAGTTGCTCCAGTACAGGAGTTCAGGGTTCCAGTTATGCCCGAGGACGAGCAGCGTCTCCTCGAGAGGTTTGGTAGACTCCAGCCTCCGACATTTAGTGGGGCTGAGGGCGAGGATGCCCAAGGTTTTCTCGACAGATGTCAGTGGATGCTTCGTACATCGTGGATCCTTGAGTCCAGTGGTGTGGTTTTACTACTTTTCAGTTTACTGGGGCTGTCTTCACTTGGTGGGAGGCATATGAGCGGGATATGCCGGCTGGTGCAACACCTTTGACTTGGCAGGAGTTCTCCACTCTCTTCTTGGAGAAGTATATACTGCAGTCCCGCGGAGAGGAGTTGCGCAGGCAGTTTGAGTGGCTACGACAGGGAGATATGACAGTAGTCAGGCTCGCTTTTATGCTCTTTAGGGCAGGACAAATGCTATTTCTTCGGATGTTATTATTACAGGTATTATTTCAGTCTGCCACAGAGATGCCTCAGTGTTATTTGATCCCAGTTCCACCTATTGTTATGTGTCCTCATATTTTTCTCATCATTTGGGTACGACCCGAGGGTGTCTTGCTTTACCTGTTCATGTATCTACCCCGATGGGCGATACTATTATTGTATACCATGTGTATCGGTCATGTTTGGTGACTATTGGGGGTCTGGAAACCCGAGTTGATCTATTGCTATTGAGCATGGTGGATTTTGATGTTATTTTGGGCATGGACTGGTTATCTCCATGTCATGCTATTCTGGACTGTCACATTAAAACAATCACTCTGGCTATATCGAGTGTACCGAGGATCGAGTGGCATGACGTGACTGACTATGTTCCTAGCAGGGTGATTTCATTCTTAAAGGCCCAGCATATGGTTGGGAAGGGTTGCCTTTCATAATTGGCGTTTGTGAGAGATGTTGGAGCCAAGACTACTACTATTGACTCTATCCCAGTTGTGAGGGAGTTTCCCGATGTATTTCCTGCAGACCTGCCGGGCATGCCACCGAACAAGGATAATTTTGGTATTGACCCGGTGCCGGGAACTCAGCCCATTTCCATTTCGCTATAATGTTTGGCACCATCGGAGTTGAAAGAATTGAAGGATCGATTTCA
The DNA here is from genome assembly GCA_026770625.1 of Nicotiana glauca. NCBI lineage: Eukaryota > Viridiplantae > Streptophyta > Magnoliopsida > Solanales > Solanaceae > Nicotiana > Nicotiana glauca. The sequence goes on from MU767904.1 coordinate 28,514, forward strand.
GGAACTCCTAGATAAGGGGTTTATTCGACCTAGTGTGTCACCGTGGGGTGCACCAGTTCTATTTTTGAAGAAGAAGGATGGCACCATGAGAATGTGCATTGACTACAGACAATTGAACAAAGTAACAGTGAATAAAAAATATCCCTTGCCTCGCATTGATGATTTATTTGACCAGCTTCAGGGAGTGAGGGTATTCTCCAAGATTGATATCCATTCGGGCTATCACTAGTTGTAGATCAGGGAGTAAGATATTATGAAGACTGCTTTCAGGACTAGATATTGGCACTATGAGTTTCTTGTCATGTTTTTCGGGCTGACTAATGCCCCAACAGCGTTCATGCATTTGATGAACAGTGTATTTCGGCCTTATCTGGATTCATTCGTTATTATTTTTATTGATGATATTCTGGTGTACTCGCATAGCCAGGAGGAGCACGCACAACATTTGCGAGTTGTATTGCAGATATTGAGGGAGGAGAAGCTTTATGAAAAGTTCTCCAAGTGCGAGTTTTGGCTCAGCTCAGTAGATTCTTGGGACACGTGGTGTCCATCGAGGGTATTCAGGTCGAACCGGAGAAGATATAGGCGGTTCAGAGTTGGCCTAGACCGACCTCAGCCACAGAGATTCGTATTTTCCTTGGGTTGACAGGTTATTATCGTCGATTTGTTCAGGGATTTTCCTCTATTGCATCGCCCTTGACAAAGTTGACTCAGAAGGGTACTCCATTTGTGTGGTCGTACGAGTGCGAGGAGAGCTTTCAGAAGCTCAAGACAGCTTTGACCACGACTCTAGTATTGGTTTTGCCATCAACTTCAAGTTCTTATACTGTGTATTGTGATGCTTCGAGAGTTGGGATCGGATGTGTATTGATGCAGGAGGGTAGAGTTATAGCTTATGCTTCTCGTCAGCTGAAGCCGCACGAGAAGAACTATCCTGTACATGATTTGGAGTTGGTTGCTATAGTTCATGATTTGAAGATTTGGAGGCACTACCTGTATGGTGTATCTTGTGAGGTATTCACCAATCATCGCAGTCTTCAGCATTTGTTCAAGAAAAAGGACCTTAATTTAAGGCAGCGAAGGCGGCTAGAGTTACTTAAGGACTATGATATTACCATTCTGTATCACCCAGGGAAGGCCAATGTAGTGACCGATGCTTTGAGCCGAAAGGCAGTTAGTATGGGGAGCTTGGCATTTATTCCAGTTGGAGAGAGGCCCTTTGCAGTTGATGTTTAGGCCTTGGCCAACCGGTTAGTGAGACTAGATATTTCTAATCCTAGTCCGGTATTGGCATGTGTGTTTTCTCGGTCTTCCTTGTATGACCGCATCAGAGAGCGCAGTATGATGATCCACATATGCTTGTCCTTAAGGACAGGGTTTAGCATGATGATGCCAGGGACTGACCATTGGTGATGATGGTGTGTTGAGGATGCATGGCCGGATTTGTGTGCCCAATGTGGGTGGACTTCGAGATTTTATATTAGAGGAGGCCCATAGCTCGCGGTATTCCATTCATCTGGGTGCCGCGAAGATGTATCATGACTTGAGGCAGCACTATTGGTGGAGGAGAATGGAGAAAGACATAGTAGGATTTGTGGCTCGATGTCTCAACTATCAGCAGGTAAAATATGAGCATCAGAGACTAGGTAGTGTACTTCACTGGATGATTATTCCCGAGTGGAAGTGGGAAAGGATTACTATAGCTTTTGTGAGTAGTCTCCCTCGGACTTTGAAGAAGTTCGATTCGATTTGGGTGATTGTAGACCGGCTGACCAAGTCCACGCACTTCATTCCAATATGCACTACCTATTCTTCAGAGCGGCTGGCAGGGATCTTTATCCGGGAGATTGTCCGATTGCATGGGGTTCCAGTAACTATTATCTCAAATAGTGGTACTCAGTTTACTTCTTAGTTTTGGAAGACTTCTCAGTGGGAGTTGGGTACACAGGTGGAGTTGAGCACAGCGTTTCATCCTCAGACGGACGGGCAATCCGAGCGTACAATTCAAATATTGGAGGAAATGTTGCGTGCCTGTGTTATTGATTTTGGAGGTTCTTGGGATGAGTTTTTGCCGCTTGCTGAGTTTGCCTACAACAACAGTTATCAGTCGAGCATTCAGATGCCTCCGTATAAGGCATTGTATGGGAGGTGGTGTAGATCTCCGGTTGGATGGTTCGAGCCCGGCGAGGCTAGGCTTTTAGGTACGGAGTTGGTTCAGGATGCCTTAGAGAAGGTGAAGCTAATTCAGGAGAGGCTTCGCACATCTCAGTCGCGTCAGAAGAGTTATACGGACCAGAAGGTTAGAGATGTGTCTTTTATGGTTGGTAAGAAGGTCTTGCTGAAGGATTCGCCCATGAAGGGTGTCATGCAGTTTGGGAAGAAAGGGAAGCTGAGTCCGCGGTTCATTGGATATTTTGAGGTACTCAGGAGGATTGAGAGCTTTCAGATGGAAATTGAAGGGGAGTTCGACTAGGTTTGATTGGAGGTGAGTCCTTTGACCTAAATGCATGATTACATGGTAGAATTAACATAGAAATTTGTGGAAATTCATCAAAAGGGGGTAAAGTTAGGGCTTGGAAATTTGGTATGTCAAAGTAGGATTTGATGGGTCATTTGGGCTCGGATTTAGGAGGTTTTGGCATGTATAGACTCGTGGTGAGACAAGGAATCCAGTGATGTTAATTTTCTGATTTTTTGAAAAGTGGGCCCGAGGCTCGGGTTTTGCGAATTTCGTGAATTCAATATTTTTTCGAGTCTTTTCGATTGGGTTATGTTCCCTTAGCCTATTGTAACGTATTCATTGTGGTTTTGATCAGATTCGACGCGTGAGGAGGTCGATTTACGAGGCAATGGCATAGCGAGGTAGGATTTTGGCCGGCTTGAGGTGAGTAATGATAGTAAATGATATCCTGAGGGTTTGAAACCCCGTATTTGCACAACGTAGTGCTATATTGAGGTAAAAAAATGCACTCAATGACGAGCGCGGGGTTGTTTACTACTGGGGATTGTGACTTGGTCCATCCCATTTGATATTTTACCGCGTATTTGACTGAGCTGTTTTGTTTATCATCATGATTTGGGCTAGTTGCCATGTTTAGCGCCTTGTGCCAACTTGTAGAACCCTTAGGGGCATTATGACTGATTTTCCTCACTTTACTTATTGAAAGATCACACCCTCAGTCATGTTTCTATTTGCTTAAACAATGTGAACCGGTTTTATAAGTGTTAATCCGAAATAAGGGAAATATGTGGGCTGAGATCCCTATCTTATACTATTGTATCCTAAAATGACTGAGAGGGGTTGAGAACCCAACAGGGAGGATGTCATATATATAATGGATCGGGCTGCACGCCGCCGCAAATACTTATATGGATCGGGCTGTGCGCCATAGCAAATGTTTATGTGGATCGGGCTGCGTGCCGCAGCAATATTGCGCTTGGGCTGAAGGAGCCCCTCCGAAGTCTGCACACCCCCAGTAAGCGCCGTCGACGATATATGGATCGGGCTACACGCATCAGCGAGATATGGATCGGGCTGTACGCCACAGCGAGATGTGGATCGGGCTGCACGCCGCAGCGGTTACTATATGATACTATTCTGAGAGTGCTGTGAGAGATTGCCCAAGGGGCAGATTTACTATTTACTACTTATTAGCTATTTGACCTTATTTACCTGCTTTTAAAACTGAGATTTCATTTGACTTTCATGGATTTTACTGCTTTAAGTGATTCACTGCTTGATATAGAACTGCATTGTGCTGTTATGTGTTTTCATGCCTTCGATTATTATTTATTATTATTACTCACTAGGTAGTAGTACTCACATTACTCCCTGCACCATGTGTGTAGATTCAAGCATAGCAGAGTCCATACCTGAGCAGTGATATCCTTCCCAAATCAGGCAGGGAGATCGGAGCATCGAGGTAGCTGTTGGCGTTCGCAGCCCCCTTGACTCCCCTATTTTATGTTATTTCAGTTATTCCAGACTTTTGTATCAGATATTCTATTTAGTAGACTTATAGCAACTCTGTAGTAGCTCATGACTTGCGACACCGCGGTTTGGGCTTGGTCGGGTTGGTTTCCTAATGATTATCGCTATTTTCTGAATTCGGGAATGTTTAAAAATGCGTTTTTGCTTTATAAATGTTAAGTAAATGTTTAAGGAAGTGTTTCTGTTTACTCTGGCTGGACTTGTCTTCACGAGAGGTGCCATCACGGTCGGGTTTAGGGTTTGGGCTATGACAAGTTGGTATTAGAGCCTAGGTTACTAGGTCTCACGAGTCATGAGCTGGTTTAGTAGAGTCTCGCGAATCGGTACAGAGACGTATGTACTTATCCTCGGGAGGCTGCAGAATTTTTAGTAATTCTTCACATTCTTGAAATTCTTTCGTGCGAACTTATTTATCTGAATACTAAACTTCTCTTTGTTCTATTCTCCCACAGATGGTGAGGGCACAAGCTACCGGACGCGATGGATGACCACCAGTACCACCCACTGAGGCCATCAGAGGCCGTGGACACGGTCGTGGTCGTGGCAGAGATAGAGCAGCAGGGGCAGCACCGGTGGATCCTCTAGTTGCCCCAGCTCAAGACTAGACTCTAGCAGTACCAGTTCAGGCACTAGCTGCGCCCATTGTGATTCCGGGTCTTCAGGAGACCATGGCTCAGATTTTGACAGTTTGCACTAGCCTGGCTCAGGCAGTTTCAGCCACCACAACAGCAGCTACTTTGCAGGCTAGGGGAGGCAATAAAACCCCCGCTGCCCGCACACCTGAGCAGGTCGTGCAGGGATTACAGACTCCAGAGGCACCCCCAACTCAGCCAGTTGCTCTAGTACAGGAGTTCAGGGTTCCAGTTATGCCCGAGGACGAGCAACGTCGCCTCGTAAGGTTTGGTAGACTCCAGCCTCCGACATTTAGTGGGGCTGAGAGCGAGGATGCCCAAGGTTTTCTCGACAGATGTCAGTGGATGCTTCGTACATTGTGGATCCTTGAGTCCAGTGGTGTGTTCTTACTACTTTTAAGTTTACTAGGGCTGCCTTCACTTGGTGGGAGGCATATGAGCGGCGTATGCCGGCTGGTGCAGCACCTTTGACTTGGCAGGAGTTCTCCACTCTCTTCTTGGAGAAGTATGTACCGCAGTACCACGGAGAGGAGCTGCACAGGCAATTTGAGTGGCTACGACAGGGAGATATGACAGTGTCCCAGTATGAGATGAGATTTTCAGAGTTGGCTCGCCATGTAGTTTGGCTGGTTCCGACAGATCATGAGCGTATCTGGAGGTTTGTTGATGGTCTCAACTACCCTCTTCGTGTTCCAATGACTAGGGAGCGAGTGCTGGGTGCCACATTCGAGGAGGTGGTTGATATAGGCCGAGAGATTGAGGCGGTTCTCCATCAGGATCGAGATGAGAGGGAGGCCAAGAGGCCTCGAGGTTCTGGTAGTTATAGTGGCGCTCCTTCGAGGGGCCAGTTCCAGTAGGGTCGGGGTCGTTCTTTCAGTCCTGTCCCGAGTATCGTGGGGTATCTTCAGTTATGGTTATTAGGGTTCTCAATAGAGTCAGCCATCTTTCAGCGCTCTTCCAGCACAGAGTTTATCTCGTGCTCCGTCTGCTCAGGGTTCTTCCAGGCCGAGTGCATCAGCTAGTTACTCCGGCGCGAGGGGTTCCCTTCAGTCCCAGTCCCCATCACCCGGGAGTTGCTATAAGTGTGGAGAGTTTGGGCATACGCGGAGGGAGTGTCCTCGTCGTGGTGCTAGCTCATCTCAGCAGAGGGGTCAGCCCTCATCTTTTGGTCCAGTTTCTTCAGCACCTGCCCCGCCAGGTAGGGGTGAGAGTCAGGCAGCTAGGGGTCGCCTCAGGGGTGGTGGTCGATCGGGCAGTAGTCAGGCTCGCTTTTATACTCTTTAGGGTAGGACAGATGCTATTTCCTCGGATACTATTATTACAAGTATTATTTCAGTCTGCCACAGAGATGCCTCAGTGTTATTTGATCCCGGTTCCACCTATTGTTATGTGTCCTCATATTTTTCTCATCATTTGGGTACGACCCGAGGGTGTCTTGCTTTACCTGTTCATGTATCTACCCCGATGGGCGATACTATTATTGTATACCATGTGTATCGGTCATGTTTGGTGACTATTGGGGTCTGGAAACCCAAGTTGATCGATTGCTATAGAGCATGGTGGATTTTGATGTTATTTTGGGCATGGACTGGTTATCTCCGTGTGCTATTCTGGACTGTCACACTAAGACAATCACTTTGGCTATACCGGGTATACCGAGGATCGAGTGGCGTGGCGTGACTGACTATGTTCCTAGCAGGGTGATTTCATTCTTAAAGGTCCAGCATATGGTTGGGAAGGGTTGCCTTTCATATTTGGCATTTGTGAGAGATGTTGGAGCCGAGACTCCTAGTATTGACTCTATCCCAGTTGTGAGGGAGTTTCCCGATGTATTTCCTGCAGACCTGCCGGGCATGCCACCGGACAAGGATAATTTTGGTATTGACCCGGTGCCGGGCAATCAGCCCATTTCCATTTCGCCATATCGTTTGGCACCATCGGAGTTGAAAGAATTGAAGGATCAGCTTTAGGAACTCCTAGATAAGGGGTTTATTCGGCCTAGTGTGTCACCGTGGGGTGCACCAGTTCTATTTCTGAAGAAGAAGGATGGCACCATGAGAATGTGCATTGACTACAAACAATTGAACAAAGTAACAGTGAATAACAAATATCCCTTGCCTCGCATTGATGATTTATTTGACCAGCTTCAGGGAGCGAGGGTGTTCTCAAAGATTGATATCCATTCGGGCTATCATTAGTGTTAGATCAGGGAATAAGATATTATGAAGATTGCTTTCAGGACTAGATATGGGCACTATGAGTTTCTTGTCATATCTTTCGGGCTGACTAATGCCCCAGCAGCGTTCATGCATTTGATGAACAGTGTATTTCGGCCTTATCTCGATTCATTCGTTATTATTTTTATTGATGATATTCTGGTGTACTCGCGTAGCCAAGAGGAGCATGCACAGCATTTGCGAGTTGTATTGCAGATATTGAGGGAGGAGAAGCTTTATGAAAAGTTCTCCAAGTGCGAGTTTTGGCTCAGCTCAGTAGCTTCTTGGGACACGTGGTGTCCATTGAGGGTATTCAGGTCGAACCGAAGAAGATATAGGCGGTTCAGAGTTGGCCTAGACCGACCTCAGCCACAGAGATTCGTATTTTCCTTGGGTTGACAGGTTAATTATCGTCGATTTGTTCAGGGATTTTCCTCTATTGCATCGCCCTTGACCAAGTTGACTCAGAAGGGTACTCCATTTGTGTGGTCGGACGAGCGCGAGGAGAGCTTTCAGAAGCTCAAGACAGCTTTGACCACGGCTCTAGTATTGGTTTTGCCCTCAGCTTCAAGTTCTTATACTGTGTATTGTGATGCTTCGAGAGTTGGGATCGGATGTGTATTGATGCAGGAGGGTAGAGTTATAGCTTATGCTTCTCGTTAGCTGAAGCCCTACGAGAAGAACTATCCTGTACATCATTTGGAGTTGGTTGCTATAGTTCATGATTTGAAGATTTGGAGGCACTACCTGTATGGTGTATCTTGTGAGGTATTCACCAATCATCGCAGTCTTCAGCATTTGTTCAAGCAAAAGGACCTTAATTTAACGTAGCGGAGGTGGCTAGAGTTACTTAAGGACTATGATATTACCATTCTGTATCACCCAGGGAAGGCCAATGTAGTGACCGATGCTTTGAGCCGAAAGGTAGTTAGTATGGGGAGGTTGGCAATAAATTCCAGTTGGAGAGAGGCCCTTTGCAGTTGATGTTTAGGCCTTGGCCAACCGGTTAGTGAGACTAGATATTTCTAAGCCTAGTCGGGTATTGGCTTGTGTGGTTTCTCAGTCTTCCTTGTATGACCGCATCAGAGAGCGCAGTATGATGATCCACATTTGCTTGTCCTTAAGGACAGGGTTTAGCATGATGATGCTAGGGACTGACCATTGGTGATGATGGTGTGTTGAGGATGCATGGCCGAATTTGTGTGCCTAATGTGGGTGGACTTCGGGAGTTTATATTAGAGGAGGCCCATAGCTCGCGGTATTCCATTTATCTAGGTGCCGCAAAGATGTATCATGACTTGAGGCCGCACTATTGGTAGAGGAGAACGGAGAAAGACATAGTAGGATTTGTGGCTCGATGTCTCAACTGTCAGCAGGTAAAATATGAGCATCAGAGACCAGGTGGTGTACTTCAGCGGATGATTATTCCCGAGTGGAAGTGGGAGAGGATTACTATAGCTTTTGTGAGTAGTCTCCCTCGGACTTTGAAGAAGTTCGATTCGATTTGGGTGATTTTAGACCGGCTGACCATGTCCATGCACTTCATTCCAATATGCACTACCTATTCTTCGGAGCGGCTGGCAAGGATCTTTGTCCGGGAGATTGTCCGATTGCATGGGGTTCCAGTATCTATTATCTCAAATAGGGGTACTCAGTTCACTTCTCAGTTCTGGAAGACTTCTCAGTGGGAGTTGGGTACACAGGTGGAGTTGGGTACAGACGGGCAATCCGAGCATACCATTCAGATATTAGAGGAAATGTTGTGTGCCTGTGTTATTGATTTTGGAGGTTCTTGGGATGAGTTTTTGCCACTTGCTGAGTTTGCCTACAACAACATTTATCAGTCAAGCATTCAGATGGCTCCGTATAAGGCATTGTATGGGAGGCGGTGTAGATCTCCGATTGGATGGTTCGAGCCCGGCGAGGCTAGGCTTTTAGGTACGGAGTTGGTTCAGGATGCCTTAGAAGAAGGTGAAGTTGATTCAGGAGAGGCTTCGCACATCACAGTCCCGTCAGAAGAGTTATGCAGACTAGAAGGTTAGAGATGTGTCTTTTATGGTTGGTAAGAAGGTCTTGTTGAAGGTTTCGCCCATGAAGGGTGCCATGCGGTTTGGGAAGAAAGGGAAGCTGAGTCCGCGGTTCATTGGACATTTTGAGGTACTCAGGAGGATTGGGGAGGTGGCTTATGAGCTAGCCTTGCAATCCAGTTTGTAGGGCGTACATCCGGTATTTCATGTATCTATGCTCCGGAAGTATGTTGGGGACCCGTCTCATGTATTGGATTTCATCACTGTCCAGTTGGATGATGATTTGACCTATGATGTGGAGCTAGTGGCTACTTTGGGTCGTCGGGTTCGAAAGTTTAGATCAAAGGATATAGCTTCGGTGAAAGTGCAGTGGAGAGGTCAGCTCATAGAGGAGGCCACTTGGGAGATCGAGCGGGAGATGCGGAGAAGATATCGTCACCTGTTCGAGGCTTCAGGTATGTTTCTTGACCCGTTCGAGGACGAGCGTTTGTTTTAGTTGGGGAGGATGTGACGACCCAGCCCGTCGTCACATGAGTTACCACCTCGTTTCCCCCATTTTCTGCTTCCTTATGTTTCATTATAGGAGTCTTGGGTGAATGAGTTGAATTGACGAAGTTAGTATTTTGGCAAATTTTGGTTGATAGGTGAGATTTTGATCCGAGGGTCGGAATGGAATTCCGAGAGTTGCTGTAGCTTCACTAGATGATTTGCGATATGTGTGCAAAATTTCAGGTCATTCGGAGGTATTTTGGTCGGGATTTTGATCGAATGCGTAATTCGGAAGTTTTAGAAGAACTTAGGCTTGAATACGATGTAATTTGATAGTCTTGGTGTTGTTGGTGGGGTTTTGATGATTTGAGCAAGTTTGAATGATGTTTTAGGATGGGTTGGCACTTTTGGTTGAGGTCCCAGGGTCCTCGAGGTGATTTCAGATGGCCATCGGGATGAATTTTGGTCTTATGAGATTGCTAATGTATCTGGTTTCTGGTATTTCCGCATCTGCGGAAAAGGAATCGCAGATGCGGTTGTGCAGGTGCGGAAAGGAGGTTCTCAGGTGCGGTTATTCAGCCTGGATGGATGAGTCCGCAGATGTGATAGAAGAGTCGCAGAAGCGAAAGGTGTGGCCATGGTATTTTCCGCATAAGCGGACAAGGATCTGCAGAAGCAGTGTCCGCAAATGCGGATAGCTGATCACGGAAGCGGTCGCGGGATTAATGAGTTCCGCAGAAGCGGATGGAAAACCGCAGAAGCGGTAGTCGCATGCGCGGTAAGGTAACCGCAGATGCGAAAATGACTGTTCAAAGAAGGGGTTTGAAGGCTCATTTTGTTCCGCGAGCTAAGGGTTATTTCCACCATTTTTGATCGACCTTGAGAGCTTTTAGACGGAAATCGAAGGGGAGTTCGACTAGGTGTGATTGGAGGTGAGTCCTTTGACCTAAATGCATGATTAAATGGTAGAATTAACATAGAAATTTGTGGAAATTCATCAAAAGGGGTAAAGTTAGGGCTTGAAAATTTGGTATGTCAAAGTGGGATTTGATGGGTCATTTGGGCTCGAATTTGGGAGTTTTTGGCATGTATAGACTCGTGGTGAGATAAGGGAGCCAGTGATGTTAATTTTTTGATTTTTCGAGAAGTAGGCCCGGGGCTCGAGTTTTGCGAATTTCGTGAATTTCGATATTTTTTCAAGTCTTTTCGATTGGTTATGTTCCCTTAACCTATTGTAACGTATTCATTGTGGTTTTGATTAGATTCGACACGCGAGGAGGTCGATTTGCGAGGCAAGGGCATAGCGAGCTAGGATTTAGGTCGGCTTGAGGTGAGTAATGATAGTACATGATATCCTAAGGGTTTGAAACCCCGGATTTGCACAACGTAGTGCTATATTGCGGTGAAACACGCGCTCAATGACGAGCGCAGGGTTATTTACTACTGGGGATTGTGACTTGGTTCATCCCGTTTGATATTTTACCGCGTATTTGACTGAGCTATTTTTTTTTATCATCATGATTTAGCTAGTTGCCATGTTTGGGGCCTCGTGCCGACTTGTAGAACCCTTAGGGGCATTATGAATGATTTTCCTCACTTTACTTATTGAAAGATCACACCCTCAGTCATATTTCTACTCTCTTAAACAATGTGAACCGGTTTTATAAGTGTTAATCCTAAATGAGAGAAATATGTGGGTTGAGATCCCTACCTTATACTATTGTGTCCTAAAATGACTGAGACATTGACAACCCAACATGGAGGATGTCATATATATTATGGATCGGGCTGCACACCGCAGCAAATACTTATTTGGATCAGGCTGCGCAGCGCAGCAAATGTTTATATGGATCGGGCTGTGCGCTGCAACAATATTGCGCTTGGGCTGAAGGAACCTGTCACGACCCTAGTTCACCAATTGTGAACACGTCATGACGGCACCCGGTCTTCGCGACCAGGTAAGCCTAACACGTTGCGGAAGTAATAACAAATCTGCAGAATTTATAATCAAAACTAAATATCGTAACAATGAGTATAGTTTCCACCTGGCACATACACTTTAACACTTAGCAATTTAAAACTCTCCCAAAGACCCGAAAATCCACGGGCAACACGGGCTAAAGAATATAAGTTACGGCTCTAACATCCAGAAATGTCTACACAACTGAACACATGAAATGGAACTGCTAACTATAAGCTAGAGTGGAAGGAGACTCTTGGATCTGCGGCGGACGCGGCAGAATATACCTCAATTCTCTGAATGTATCGCCTGGATCACTGATAGAAAGTTCAACCAGAAGTACCTGGATCTGCACATGAAAAACATGCGCAGAAGAGCCATGAGTACACCACAGCGATACTCAGTAAGTGCCAAGCCTAACCTCGGTTGAGTAGTGACAAGGAAGGTCAGGGCCCTACTGAGAATAAAAATATAATAACAATAATGAGCAGTGTAAATCAGGAATTTATCTGGAAATACAATAAAACAGGATAGAAGCTACAAGTCAATGACAATTAAGCTTAGTAAGGAAAATAACACAACAAGTATTCCTCAAATGTTCATTGGATCTTCTGGGAATTGAACTCGTAGTCCATCTCATTTAAATATCTAGGATCTCCTGGGAAGTGAACCCGTAGTCCATCATATCAGTAGCAAAGGATCTCCCAGGAATCGAACCCGTAGTCTATAATATCAATAGCAGGGATCTCCAGGGAATTGAACCCGTAGTCCATCATATTAGTAGCAAAGGATCTCCCGGGAATCAAACCCGTAGTCCATAATATCAATAGCAAGGATCTCCCGGGAATTGAACCTGTAGTCCATCATATCAGTAGCAAAGGATATCCCGGGAATCGAACCCGTAGTCCATAATGTCAATAGCAAGGATCTCCTGGGAATTGAACCCGTAGTCCCAATGTAAAAACACAACCAAATCGGGGAATATTCAGAGAATGAAATACACATATACAAGTAACAGTTAAATTCTGGCCTAACAAGCTTCACGTAAATTTCAAGTAAGGCAATTAAGCAATTAAGCAGTAAATTCTATCTAGTCATGCTTTTATAACTAACATAATTTTAATCTTGCATTGAAGTCAGTCAAATAATGGAGAAAAACACAGTTTGAGCATTTCAAGTAAAGTGAAATTTTAACAAATTGCACAAGTACACGCTCGTCACCTCGCGTACAAGGCATGTAAATCAACACATAAGAAATTCTAAGTGAAGAGGTCCCCCATACAAGGTTAGACAAGCCACTTACCTCGAACCGGTGCAAAATCAACTAGGGAACGATGCCCTAGCCACGAGTATCTGACTCCAAATGGCCCAAATCTATTCAATTCAATTTCATATTGTAAATAACATTGCAATTAACTGATTCCACTAATAAAATCAAACTAGGGCGCAAAAATAGGTAAAACGACCAAAATGGCCCTCCAGCCAATGTCTCAGAATCGATTAATGTTTACATTTTCAGAACCCTCTCACGAGTCTAACCATATAAAAATCTCCCAAATCGAAGGTCAAATGCCCCCTCAAATCCTCACAATTAGGTCTAAGAACTTTACCCCAATTTTCATTCAAAAATACGAAATTAAAGTTGAATTTGAGGTTAGATTAGTGAGTATTAATCATAAGGGAGTAAGGAATCGTTACCCAATC
>MU767904.1:54530-66896 GCA_026770625.1 Nicotiana glauca
GCTGCACCTCGGGCACGTCCTCGACATCTACCCAGGCCCCGGCCTCTGACGGCTACAGCAGGGGGCACGGGTGCCTGGTCCTCTCGTGTAGCACGTATCCTCACCATCTGTGAGAGAATAGAAGATAGAAGTTTAGAATTGGTGTCAAAACATCGCACGACAAGGAATTCAAAAGAAATGAAGATTTGCCTAAATAGTTACATAGCCTCTAGTAGATAAGTACAGACGTCTCCGTACCGATCAACGAGACTCTAATAAACTGGCATGTGTCCCGTGACTCCTATGAACCTAGAGCTCTGATACCAACTTGTCATGACCCTAGTTCACCAATTGTGAACACGTCATGACGGCACCCGGTCTTCACGACCAGGTAAGCCTAACACGTTGCGAAAGTAATAACAAATCTGCGGAATTGATAATCAAAACTAAATAACATAACAATGAGTATAGTTGCCACTTGGCACATACACTTTAACACTTAGCAATTTAAAACTCTCCTAAAGATCCGGAAACCCACGGGAAACACAGGCTAAAGAACATAAGTTACGGCTCTAACATACAGAAATGTCTACACAACTGAACACATGAAATGGAACTGCTAACTATAAGCTAGAGTAGAAGGAGACTCTTCAATCTGCGGACGCGGCAGAATATACCTCAAGTCTCTAAATGTATTGCCTGGATCACTGATAGAAAGTCCGACCAGAAGTATCTGGATCTGCACATGAAAAACATGCGCAGAAGAGGCATAAGTACACCACAGCGGTACTCAGTAAGTGCCAAGCCTAACCTCGATTGAGTAGTGACGAGGAAGGTCAGGGCCCTACTGAGAATAAAAATATAATAACAATAATGAGCAGTGTAAATCGGGAATTTATCTGGAAATAGAATAAAACAGGATAGAAGCTACAAGTCAATGACAATTAAGCTAAGCAAGGAAAATAACACAACAAGTATTCCTCAATTGTTCATTGGATCTTCCGGGAATTGAACTCGTAGTCCATCTCATTTAAATATCTAGGATCTCCCTGGAATTGAACCCGTAGTCCATCATATCAGTAGCAAAGGATCTCCCGGGAATCGAACCCGTAGTCCATAATGTCAATAGCAAGGATCTCCCGGGAATTGAACCCGTAGTCCCAATGTAAAAACAAAACCAAATCGGGGAATATTCAAAGAATGAAATACATAGATACAAGTAACATTTAAATTCTGGCCTAACAAGCTTCACGTAAATTTCAAGTAAGGCAATTAAGCAATTAAACAGTAAATTCTATCTAGTCATGCTTTTATAACTAACACAATTTTAATCTTGCATTGAAGTCAGTCAAATAACGGAGAAAAACACAGTTTGAGCATTTCAAGTAAAGTGGAATTTCAATAAATTGCACAAGTACACGCTCGTCACCTCGCGTACAAGGCATGTAAATCAACACATAAGAAATCCTAAGGGAAGAGGTCCCCCACACAAGGTTAGACAAGTCACTTACCTCGAACCGGTGCAAAATCAACTAGGGAACGATGCCCTTGCCACGAGTATCCGACTCCAAATGGCCCAAATCTATTCAATTCAATTTCATATTGTAAACAACAATGCAATTAACTGATTCCACTAATAAAATCAAACTAGGGCGCAAAAATAGGCAAAATGACCAAAATGGCCCTCCAGCCAACATCTCGGAATCGAATAATGTTTACATTTTCAGAACCCTCGTACTCTCACGAGTCTAACTATATAAAAATCTCCCAAATCGGAGGTCAAATGCCCCCTCAAATCCTCACAATTAAGTCTAAGAACTTTACCCCAATTTTCATTCAAAAATCCGAAATTAAAGTTGAATTTGAGGTTAGATTAGTGAATATTAATCATAAGGGAGTAAGGAATCGTTACCCAATCATTGTCTCTGAAAATCCCTCAAAAAATCTCCCAAAACCGAGCTCTAGAAGTCAAAATATTGTAAAAATGGTGAACCCTCAAAATGGGATTTTTAATCTGTCTGGCTGGGATTTAGACCATCGCGAACGCGGACGCTATCATGCGTTCGCAAAGAAGAAAATTATGGGGGGGTCAAAATTGACCTACGCATTCGCGAAGGGAGGGACGCGAACGCAAAGGCCTGGGTTCGATGGCCTACGCGAACGCGATATAAGGAATGCGAACGCGAAGAAGGGATTGGACACCGTCCAGAAATGCACTACGCGAACGCATATATGGGGACGCGAACACGATGAGAAGGAAATTAATGCATCGCGAACGCGATGCCTTCTATGCGAACGCGTAGAAGGATATCAGACCTGCAATTTTCTGCTATGAATTTTAACTTCAAATTGCTCCGTTGAGCATCCGAAACACACTCGAGGCCCCCAGGACCTCAACTAAACCTACAGACATGTCCCCTAACATCATTCAAACTTGCTCAACTCCTTAAACCAGCTAAAACAACGCCGTAAACACGAATTAATCAAAAATTCAAGCCTATGAACTTCAAATTCTAACCAAACACACTTTCGATTAAAATCCTATCCAAACCTTGTCCAAATGACCTGAAATTTTGCACGCACATCCAAAATGACATGACGAAGCTACAACAACTTTCGGAATCCCAAACCGACCCTCGGATCAAAATTTCACTATCGGACCAGAAATTTCAAAAATTCAAACTTCGGCATTTTAAGCCTAAAAGAGCTACGGACCTCGAATTTACATTTCGAATGCGCTCCCAACCCTGAAATCACCTAACGGAGCTAACGGAACCATCGGATTTCTATTCCGAGGTCGTTTTCACACTACTCCAAATACGGACCGTTTTTCAACTCCTAAGCTCTCATTTAAGGACTAAGTGTCCCAAAACACTCCAAATCCTAATACCGAACGTCCCGGCAAACCAAAATAGTAGAAATGAACTTAGGCAAAATAGTAAATGGGGAATCAGGGTGTAAATTCCAAAAACGACCGGCCGGGTCGTTACAGAACCCCTCCGGAGTCTGCACACCCCCAGTGAGTACCGTCGACAATATATAGATCGGACTGCACGCCGCAGCGAGATATGGATCGGGCTGCACGCCGCAGCGAGATGTTGATCGGGCTGCATGCTGCAGAGGTTACTATATGATACTATTCGGAGAGTGCTGAGAGAGATTGCTCGAGGGGCGGATTTACTATTTACTACTTATTAGCTATTTTACCTAATTTACCTGCCTTTAAAATTGAGATTTTACTATTTAAAGGGGCGGATTTATTATTTACTACTTATTAGCTATTTACCTGATTTACCTGCCTTTAAAACTGAGATTTTATTTGACTTTCACGGATTTTACTGCTTTAAGTGATTCACTGCTTGATATAGAACTGCATTGTGCTGTTATGTATTTTGATGCCTTCGATTATTATTTATTATTATTACTCACTGGGTAGGAGTACTCACATTACTCCCTACACCATGTGTGTAGATTCAGGCATAGCAGAGTCCGTACCTGAGCACTGATATCCTTCCCACATCAGGCAGGGAGATCGGAGCATCGAGGTAGCTGTTGGCGTCCGCGGCCCCCTTGACTCCCCTATTTTATGTTATTTCTGTTATTCTAGACTTTTGTATCAGATATTCTGTTTAGTAGACTTATAGCAACTCTCTAGCAGCTCATGACTTGCGACACCCCGGTTTGAGCTGTGTCAGGTTGGTTTCCTTATGATTATCGTTGTTTTCCGCATTCGAGAATGTTTTAAAACGTGTTTTGGCTTTATAAATGTTAAGTAACTGTTTAAGGAAGTGTTTGTGTTTACTCTGGCTGGCCTTGTCTTCACGAGATGCGCCATCACAGCCGGGTTTGGGGTTTGGGCCATGACACAAACCTTCTTACGTGATCGCATAGAACAAATCTGCCTGCCTCAATCCTATCTCTACGCGATCGTAATAATTACCCCATGATCGCGATTAAGGGAAATCTGCTACTAAAACACCAGAAAACTAGCACCTCCCAAAGGCCGAAATTGCTCATTTGAGCATCCGAAATACGCCCAAGGCCCCCGGAACCTCAACCAAACATACCAACACATTCCATAATATCATTAAAAAAATTTCCAACCTTTGGAATACTCAAAACAACATCAAAACACCAAGATCACATCGGATTCAAGCCTAAGAATTCCAAAAACTTTCAAATTTCGCGTTCGATAAAAAAATCTATCAAACCTCATCCAAATGACTTGAAATTTTGCACACACGTCACGAATGACACAACAGACCTACTCCAACTTTTAGAATTCCATTCCGACCCCTAAATCAAAATCTCACCTATCAACCGAAAAATGCCAAAATTCTAATTTCGCCAATTCAAGCCTAAACCTTCCACGGACTTCCGAAGCACATTCCGATCACGCTCCTAAGTCCCAAATCACCTAACGGAGCTAATCAAATCATAAAAATTCCAATCTGAGATCGTATACAAACAAGTCAAAACTTATGTTTGGGAGGTAGAACTAGCATACAATTATAGTTTTTCCCTCGAGTAGGGGACTTACAGTTATATTTGACTCCTTTTATGAAGGGATCCACACAGAGATACAGATTACACGATCCTTTCTTAGAAATCTCCCAAACATAAGATTTGATATGACAATGTTTACAAAGTTTATTACTGAATTGTTAATTGATTCCTGCTTACATGAAAACAAACAAGATTGATTGTTGTTACCGATTCTGAAAAAGGGATTTATTTCATGATATTTTCTGATTATTATACAAGCATGTTTTCTGATTTGTTCCCATTAAAAATAGTTATAATTAAGTGTTATTACTCACTGAGCTAGCGACTCACTCCCTACGATTCTTTTTTTATAGAGACAGTAGTTAACGCGAGTGAGGATTTAATTAACTAGAGTATACGGGTTAATAGTTTCCGGTGAGCCCCGCACTTGTTCGCGTGGACGAAGAGTTTATTTATTTGTCATCTTCTTTACTTTTGAATTTTTAGAATCTCTCTATAGTCATTTTTATTAGTGTATGGGTATTCATTCGATATATTGGATTAGTTATTATTATTGCATTTTTTTCTTTTTCTTTCTAGATGGGTTTAGTATAATTATGTTGATAAGGTTTGGAATTGTTGGTGAAAACTCATTTTTGGTTAGTTGATTAAGATTATGACTCTAGATAGAAGGGTGTGGAGGTTGAAGATTAGGGTAGAAGGTTAATAGGTAGTCGTGCATCTCCCTTTGTCTTCTCTAGATCGATAGTATTAACGCTAGTTTGGTATCCTTTTTTCCCTTAGTTTTCTATATTCTCATATCTCATTTCATTGTTACCTGTCATTGGTAATTCCGTAATTTACTAGCAGTACTTCGTTCATATTCTCTTCTGCTGCCTTGGAATTAGTTTTCTAAACATGTTATCTTGTTGCTACTTATTATCAGTACCTCTTTCATATTATCTGTTGCTAAATCCAATTTGATTTTCTTATTACTGTCTTGCTATTACTTGCTACTAGGGCTTCTCTCACCTTCTTTATCCGAGTGTCTATCGGAAACAGTCTCTCTGCCCTTCCAGGGTAGGAGTAAGGTTGCGTACATCTTATCCTCCCCAGACCCCACTTGTGGAACCACACTGAGTTGTTGTTGTTGTTGTTGTTGATGATTAAGATTATGACTAATTTAGGTAAATATTGGTTGGTTATTATTTTTTTATTAGACAGAGTTTTTTTGGATAGTCCTAAAACAGGGAAAACTCTATTTGATTTTCTGTAAAATACCGATGAGGCTTACTTGGGGGAACTTTCTCCTAAGTGCCGATCATGATTCTAAATTGGGTTGTAAAAAAGTTGGTATCAGAACCGAGGTTATTCTTGTGACTAATAGAGCACACCTCAGTAGTAAAATTTCAATTATGGTTATGTAGTCGGCCATTCCCATAATCATGATTCTGTGAGGGCGTGATAGGATATGTCTTGTCTTTCTTTCTTGTTCTTCTGTATTTGTGTGACAATTATGGTTAACTGAATATATCAACTTTCATTTTGTTCCTTTTTTGCTAGGTCCAATCACCCAGTAATAGAACTTGGCTAGAGGTTCAAAGATACAAGTGTTGTCACTGGGCACACAACTGTCTCCTAGAAAAGGAAAGAAATAGTAGTAGAAATGCGAATAAAAAGTGTTGTTGTACCATAATGAGGGACTTTCACACCGATAAGATGTGTGATAAAGTCAATACCTGAAATTACCACTAGTACACCACTATAACAATAGGAAAGTGTTTTCACAAAGGTATTTACTTTGATGAAAAAGAAAATTGAGATCTTGATGGATATAATGAATAAATAAGAGAAGAATTGGAAAGAAAAACAGGGAGTTAAAGGCCTAAGGCACCTAAACTGACTAAGATTATTGAAAAGAGAGAATTATTCTTAATATAATTCCTAAAGTTGAAACTATCAAATTTACCATTTCTAATCGTTCCAAGAATCCTCGGATGTCTTAATGAAAAAATTAAAGCATTATGGACTCTAGGATGTAGAGAAAGGTGGGCAGTGCTAATAACTTATAGACTGAAGAGCATGATCAATTTATGGTATGTTATGTATTTTTAGTTACATCGGTAGGAGCACGCAACTAACTTGGGAATGAGTTTACTAAAATATTTATGAATCACCTTCTTTTGAAAGTCGATAGCATGAATCTACTAGGTAAGATATTAATTCAGATAACAGATGTACTTATATATGGCACTAGACTTCTCAGGTAGCTTAGATACATATCATCTCAAGTCTAGAGGCTTGTCTAAGAATTGCTTAGTCTTCTAAACAAGGAAGTAATTTTATATATGAATATTATGACCTATTTATAGTAGTATATCTTGCTAGAAAGACTAAAAACATGACGTCATAGGCATGCAATAAAAGCTTTCAAGGCAAAGCACAAGACTGGGAAACTCCTTCGATGAAAATTTTAATGCGGATGATGCTGAATAAATTATTTGGATTGTTGCTCATGTTTTAGAATCTGAGGTAACCAAACATGTTTAACAAGCTTGTCAAATTTAAGTTGAACATAAAATTATCCTAGGTGGCTTGATATTACTTCGTATGGCCTACTTTGAAATGCCAATAAATATGGATTAATTAACTTCTTATTATGCCACCCTTGAATGCCATACAAAGGTTGTTGAGTTTCAATCATCAAAATTGATCTAGTTTTATCGTAAGAGGAAAAGAAGTTGCAAAGATAGATAAGATTATATTACATATAAAAGCTCAATATTACTAAAGAATCATTATTGGGGTTCTCTAGCTATGATAAGAGAGATAAGGGATAGTAACTTGGAAAAGCTACCAGTAGCAATAGAATTCTTTGATGTATTTTTTTGAAAATTTAATAGGACTACTTTCAGTGTGAAAAATAAAGTTCATTTGACACCTGATATTATATAAATAAAAAACCTCATACTTTATGACACGAACGAAGTTAGAAAGGACTAAAGGAAGAAAAAAAATATTGCAAGACTACTAGATAAGAGTTTATTTGATCGAGTATATTTTCTTGGGGTGCACCAAAGACATTTGTGAAAAATAAACACGGGTCTTTAAGGATGTGTATAGATTAAAAGTAATTTAAATAAGGTAATTTTGCAAAATATGTATACATTGCTAGAATCACGACTCTTTAAGGATGTACATTGACTAAAACCAGTTTGAATACGGTAATACCGCAAAATATGTATACATTGCCTCCTATAACTAACTTGCTTAATCAATTGCTTAGAATTCAAGAGGACGATATTCCTAAGACAATAGTCCGAACTCGTCACAGTATCATGAGTTCCTTGAGATTCCTTTCGGACTTACCAATGCTTCAGCTGCATTCTTGGACTTAATGAATAGGTTGTTCATGTTATTTAGGAAAGATTTATCATTATGTTTATTGATGATATTTTACTACATTCTTGTATCCAAGAGGAATATGAAGATTATTTGAGAATTGCATTGTAAACGTTGCAAGAATATCGGTCCTATTCTAAGTTCTCCAAGTGCGAATTTTGGCTAGACTAAGTAGCATTTATTTTGCATGTTGTATCCGAAGATGAAATTATGATGGTCAAAACGACATATGCAGTTCAAAAATAGTCAAGACCTACTACTCCTACAAAGATACACAACTTCTTGAACTTGGCAGGCTATTGCAGGCACTTCGTGCATGATTTTCTTTTGACAGAATAACAATGCCACTAATCAAGTTAACGCATCAAAATGAAAAATTCTAGCGAATGGAGGAATGTGAGAGGTCTTTTATAAGCTTTAAAAAATCATGTTTGACAACAACTCCAGAATTAGCCTTACCATTAAGTTCTAAAGGACTCACGGTATTCGATAATACTTTGAGCGTGAGATTAGGATGTGTTCTTATGCAAAATGGTCGCATTATAGTTTATGCTCCAAGACTATAAAAAACACGAGCAAAAATATCCTACTCATGATTAGGAGTTAGACGCAATGGTTATTGCTCTGAAGGTTGGATGCTTTACTTATACAACGAAACTTATGAGATTCATACTGACGACAAGAGCTTAGAGTATATTTTTCAGTAGAGAAACTTGAACCTTTGGTAGTGTTGATAGATAAAAATTCTTCAAGACTATAATTGTTCATTAGGTATTATTATGGAAAGACTAATATTGTGGCTGATACATTGAATGGAAAATCTATGGGCAGCTTGGCCCATATAGTTCTACCAAAAGGACCTTTGACTAAAAATATGCAAAGACTAAAGGGTACATATCAAATTTAGTATGGATAATGTAGAGATATTATTGGCTTGTGTTAAAGCTAAGTCTTTACTAGCAGAGCACATAAAGTCCACTAAATATAAAGATGAGCGATTATGTAAATATCGAGATGTGGTCCTAACTAGTAAAAAAAGAAAAAAAAACAACAACAATAAGGATATGACTATTGATAGTCACGGTATTTTTTGACTAGGTAATCAGTTATGTGTACAAAATATAGATGGATTAATAGAGTTATTATTGAGGAGCTCACAACTCTATATACACTGTATACTTGGGGTCCAATAAGATGTACCATGACTAGTAGAAAATGATCTTGTGAGAAAAGAAAGACAAAAAAAAATCCTTAACTTGTTTCTGACTATTTGACTTATTAGCATGTCAAGGCAAACATTTGCGACTCGCAGGGCCATTACAGCAACTCGAGATTCCAAAATAAAATAGAATTATAATAAATTTTATTATTGAACTACCTCAAATATTTAGAGATTATGATTATATTTGAAAAATTGTAAATTGGTTGCATAGTAGGCACATTTTTTGCTAGTCAGAACTTCAAGCAATGATGTAAAATATGCACATATATGCATGAATGGAAAAAAAAAACCTGACTCCATAGGATTTTATTGTCCCACATTTCTGATAAAGAATCACAATTTACCGCATACTTTTAAAATATCTTTTAACAAGTATTGAGTACACCAGTAGATCTTTGTAATGCCTCTCATTCGCTGTCAGATGGGTAATCTGAACGTAATGCACAAATCTTGGAAAATAAGTATTCTTTATTTTTGAGATAGTTGATATATTTATTGACCTTTTTACTTGAGTTTGTTTATACCAGTAGCTTGTAGTTAAGCATCCAAATAGATCCATATAAAGCCTTGTCGGATTATTTTAAGTCGGTGATACTAAGGTATTAAGACTATACTTACAGAAAATAAAAATAGGACTAGACTTGTTATAAGAAGCTACTGATAAGTTTATTTGACTCAGATTGGATTGCCCACATCACAAAGCAGACAGAAGTTTTGTGCTGATAACAGAAAAATAGACTTAGAATTTATTGCAAGACACGGAGTGATCCTACGAGTCTCCCCTATCAAAAGTGTGATGTAATTTGAAAACAAAAAGAGAAAAGATGAATCCAAGGTTTATAAGGTTATAAGAGTACTTAAACGAATGGGAGTCGTGCTTCTCATTTGACCCTTCTTCCCGAGTTATTTTTGTTCATCTAGTGTTCCATGTTTCCATTCTAAGAAAATGTATATTGGACTTCTCTTATGTGTTAGAAGCACCGATAATCCAACTTTGATGAGAAATTACCTTGTAACGAAGCGTTAATCGCTAGTGTTGACAGACAAATAAGTTACGATCAACAGAATTTATGTTCACGAAGGTCTTATAGAACCTATTTCATTGAAAAGCTACTCAAGAAGTGGAAAAATACTATGTTAGTCAGATATTCTTGCTTATTTCAGTCTACATGAATGCACTTTATTTGAAATTCGGGGATCAAATTTCATAAGAGAGAAAGAATGTAATAACCCATAATTTTAACCAAGGACAAATTGGTTATTTAACTATAAAAAAGGGTTGAAGCAATTTAAGAGGCCAAAGCCCATCAGAGGTGTGTCGTGGGTTTAATAAGGGTTTGGAGAAGAGACTTTCTGTCGAACAAATAGAGTACGACTTGGAAAATTGGGAAAATATCTACAACTCTAATCCATAAGCTAAGTGAGAATGAGAAATTCAACAGCAAGGTGGATTCAAAAACCTAAACTGCTGCTGGGACACGATGCTTGAAGAGGAGCAAGACGCATCAGTTCTTATTCTTGAGTAAAAGTTCTATGTTTGACATCAAAGAATTATAACAAGAAACTAAAACGTAAGTCTTCTAGAAGAATTTTTGTTTCATATTGTTTAACTTTTCCATTGTAATACTAGAATTAAATTTGATATTAACTATGGTGGGTAACAGTAACATAAATTTTCATGGCGAATAAACTAGTCATAAATAACCATGAACTTGTGATCACGCCCAACTATGCCTTATAAAAAGGACAATATGGTCGCTGAAAATATAATCTGATTTACAAGTCCGGAGTCGAATCCCATAGAGAACTAATATTTAGCTACAGTTGTTCACTATCACCAAGAAGACAAGCTTGAACAATTTCTAACTTATAGATATTTAGATTCTTGTGTTTAACTAATTAACTAACAAATTAAACTACTAAATTAACAACTAAATATACTAAGGGTTAGAGACAAGATTAAGGAGGTCTAGAGTTATGATTTCCCCAATTATTGGAATCCTTCCTGCTATGTCTTCTATAATTTTACCTAAGTATTCTCTACCAATCATGAGCACTCTTATTACCGTAAATCTATCCCCAGTAATTACGACAATTTACTAGACGCACCCTCCCAAGCTACCAGGCTGGCTTTTAATACAGCTCACTTCAGATTGCACCCAAGGCTTCGTTATCCCTAATCCCACCTTTAAACTCTCGGTTATTGATCCCTCATATATTTTAGAAGTGGTGTTATTCAATAATTACCTAAATATGCACTCTCTCCCGAGTTATGCATACTAAATAGGCACAGCTAATTGAGAGCTCTTCAATCAANCCTACAAAAGGTTCTATCAAAACTCTAGATAACAAATTAGCTATTCTTAATAGTATGAAAAATTACAATACTAAAAGTCATAACCAACAATGAAAAATAGGAAAAGGAAGGAAATACTCGTAGAAGAATTCTCCGCCTTGCTCCCAATGTGTACTTGCCTCCAAGGTATTGTCTAACCCTAAAATAGTGTCTCTTGCCTCCTTAGGTCTAATTTTTATCCAAAATATGTCCCCTCCTTGTTATTGGCCGGCCTCCTTTGTTAATATAGGGCTTAGGGCTTAAAATCCCATGTTTTGCACTTTGGTCCCTGAAATTTTTGCTTCCTGCCGCGGTTCTGCCGCGGTTGCGGTCAAACCGCGGCCAAACATGATTTCTAATTCTTCAGTTGTCCGCGAGTACACTCTGCCACGGTTCTGCCGCGGTCCCACCGTAATTGCAGTATTTCACCCTGTTCCGTTTGGAATTTGGAAAAACGTAAATCATGAAAGTTGTATCCCTTTGAGATTGTGGAGCCCAAATGGAGGTCTGAGCAAAAAGTTATGTCTATTTTACTAGACAGTGTGCAATATGCCTCCTCGAGTCTTCGTTCGTACTTAATTATCAAATTTGACCCCCAAACATGATCCCGGCTTAATTCCTTGAACTTTTACTCAAACTTTAAAGCTCCAAATCACTTAAATGCATTCCATAACATCTATATAGCTCGGAATCACACCTACAAGGCATAAAACACACCGCTAGTACAAAACACTAGCGATTAAAGCGCAAACTCAACAAAAGTGCAGTAAATTAGAGTGTAATAAGAGATTAAAATATGCAATTATAGCCTATCATCAACAACCCACACTTAAACCATTGTTCGTCCTCGAGCGATCAAACTACATTTTTTTTTATAGACACGACCTTTTTAAACAATTCTCCTAACTCATCACACCAAGAGTGTTTAAAATAGACTAAGCAC
>MDKF010792934.1:0-14571 GCA_026770625.1 Nicotiana glauca
TCCTTTATTTACTATATCCCTTCCCGGGGTGTAGTAAAAGTCGATAAAGCTCTTCGGAAAAAGGAGGTGTGACAAATGCTAAATCATGATTCGACCTCCAATCCAAGCTTAAAGAACTTTAGAATTTCAAACATCTACATTCGATAGAGAAATCTATCAAATCTCGTCCGATTGACCTCAAATTTTGCGACAAGTTATATTTGACATTACGGACCTACTCCAATTTTCGAAATCGAAATCCGACCCGATATCAAAAGTCAACTTCCGGTCAAACTTCTCAAAACCTTCAAATTTTTATCTTTAGCCAAATGACTCCAAAATGACCTACGGACCTCCGAATTCACTTTCGATCGCGCTCCCAATAAAAGAATCACCATATGGAGCTATTCCAAACTCGAAATCTCAAACAGACATCGATAGCGTTAAAATGCACTTTAACCCAAATTTATGAAATTCTACCAAAAATGCTAACTTCCACAATCTGTGCCAAAACGCTCTCGGGTCACCCAAAACACGATCGGGGCATACGCCCAAGTCCGAAATTATCATACAAACCTGCTGGAACATTCAAATCCCGATTCCGAGGTCATTTACTCAAAATCCGCTCTAAATAAATTCTTTACACTTAAACCTTCTGAAATAAATATTCTCTTTCAAAATCTAATCCGAACTCGCCGTATTCCAATTCCGGCCATGCGTACACGTCATAATACCTGAAGTGAAGTTGCTCGTGGCCTCAAATAGCTGAATGGCGCGGTAGAGATCTAAACAATCGGTCAGGTCGTTATATTCTCTCCCAGTTAAACATACGTTCGACCTCGAAAGTGCTAAGAACTACAATTGAGTTGTCTGAAATCACAGTTCAATACTTGTGTACCAACCTATGCTACCACAACTCAGTTGAGCACATTAGCTTAAGCAAATTTGAAAATATTATTCAAACAAATAAGCCTTAGAGCCTAGGTTCAAGATCTTAAATTCTCTTTCAAGCCTGCTCCCAATATATGAACACTGTATCAATCACTACACGATGTACCAGAACATGACTGCATACCTTTGCCAAATTCTTACCATGCACCACATCACCCACATGACCATAATAACATTCTCTAATCATAATAACCAACATTCCCCGAATCTAATGCTCACAACGCACCTCATGATATATATAAGTCTTGTTCCAACTCTCACAATACCTCCACGACAGAATAGATGTGTAGAAATTTATAACTAACTACCAAGTCAACAAATCATTGAGTCTATACTTATGACAAGAACAATTACCTCATTTCGAGCCAAATAATGATCTTTGCTCTTTAATATACTTCATATTATCCGACTGCACTGATCCTAGATCTAATAATCTCATCTCACCCATTACGAACTGCTTTAGAAATAAGCCACCCTGGTCATGATCAAAAGTCCCATATGATGTCGTATCATGCTTAATAGACTGCAAGCTCGAACGTGATACGTAAGGAAAATGAACTCAGGAAGGGACTACTCAACTCATGCAACTAATATAAACTTTCCTTAGAAAATGGGAAACAAAACACATAAAAACAGGTATAGGGAACTATACTCAACATCACACTGTTGAGGAATCCAACCCGATCCGAACAATATACCTATGGCGGTATGCCACCCGATCCACAAATAAAAATCACATAAGGACACACACACCGAGCAAAATTTCTCATTGCAACAAAATATCGAATATCGGTCACATACATGCTAAGTGCATAATACCATCCCTAGGGAGACATATAGCGCCATAAGCTAACAAACTCAAGCACAACTATGGTACGATATTGTCATGACCCTGAATTTGACAAGGTCGTGATGGATCCAATCGTGGAACTAGGACAGACACTTATTTCCTTTTTCCTATTTTATCCAATTAATTACTTCAGAAAAACATCAATTTTTGATACAGAATTCAATAATAATAATAAAAGTGTCAAACAGTGGAATGAAACATAATTCTCGACCTTGGGTGTCACTAGTCATGAGCAAAACTAATACAACTATCTGAAACATAAATATGGAATAGACTGAATACATCCAATAAGAAAAACTAGAGGAAGATAGGGAAGGAGAAGGCGGAACTGCAGTCGCCAAGCATCTACCTCACAATCTCCAATGAAAGTCCGCACCAGAAAGATCAATAACCACTACCGTGCCCCGTGATGCCTGGATTTTCACACAGAGGTATCGGGAGTAACGTGAGTACACCAACTCAATAAGTAACAAGTCAAACTATGGACTGAAAGGTAGTGACGGACCAAGACTCAACATGTAGTTTAGCAGTAAAAGGAACAGAAATGTAGACATGCTTACAGTTCAAGTAAAACTCAACAGTAATTGAGACAACTAATCAATAAAGAGTTCAATACTTAGAGATTTCATATATATACCAATGCACAGCTAGCATGATCAATGTTCCCACAACCTCCACTCACAAGTGCTCAACCACTCGGTACTGTATATGGTCATCCGACCCAGGAAAGGTCCATCCCGGAATATACATCACCGACTGTATTCATCCAGTACCGAGGACACAAGCCAATCCAGCCTCACGGAGAAGATTCATATCCCGGTATAGTACTTCGGACAAATCCATGTCCAGGGAAATCCATCCCTCAGTATAATCATCTATTGCGCTCACTGGGGGTGTAAAGACTTCGGAGGGGCTTCTTTGAGCCCAAGCGCTATATTAATTCCAGTGAATGTATGATCAATATCATTGCTGCGCCGTGCAGCCCGATCCCATACTATCAATAATTATTCGGCCCTCGGCCTCACTTGGTCAATACTCTCCAGTCTCATACACATGGCTAAGATGTCATAATACAAGCCCGAACAATGATATTATATATCAAATAGCAATAATCGAGACCGGTGCATGATATAATATGCATGAATAGAAAGTCTAAAATGTACATGAATCTAATGACATCATAGCAAGAAACGACCTATCGGGTCTCAACAGTGTTGGCATGAAGCCTTAACATGATAATTAACATGATTTACAGCTCAATAGCTAGATCACATAATCACAGCATAGATCTCGATAATAATATCCACTAAGCGATACTCTAGAATGATCCAGGTCTCATTTTGCATGGTGCACGCTCATACATCCGTCACTTGGCATATCATCAACTTCATAACAATTATAGAACATATCGTTCGGGGTTTCGAACCCACAGTACCAAGGTTGAAAGCATTACTTACCTCAAGTCAAGCCAAAACTCTAGCCCGCGATGCCTTTTTCTCTAGAATCGTCCTCCAATTGCCTCAAATCTAACCAAAATCATAACATAACCATAAAAATATGCTAAGGGAACAAAGCTCACTCGAAATAAATCAAAATACAATGCGAATCCCGAAATTAACCAAACTTGACCCCGGGACCACGTCTCGAAATTCGATAAAATTCACATCAATAGACTCCTTATCTCCCCACGGGTTCATACATATAAAAAGTACTAAAATCCGACCAGAAATGACCCCTCCAAGCCTTGCCCAAAGGTCTCCAATCTCAAGCCCTAGTTTCCAAATTTTAACCCTTAATTTCCATTAATTTTCAAGCCAAATCAGTGAAATAACACCATAGAAACAAGTTTAGGGTCCAAAAACCTTACCTCTATGAAATCCCCTTGAAATACCTCTTCAAATAGCTCCCTCAAGCTAAAATCCGTATTAAAATGGTGACGAATAACTCAAAAATCGCAAAGTAAATCTTTTATACCTTCTGGCCCATACTTTTCGCACCTGCAGCCCCATTACCGCTTCTAAGGTCCCGCTTCTGTGGCCCAAGACACCGCACCTGCGATTTTCACTTATGCCCCCATTTTCCACATCTGCGAGGATAATCTCGCACCTGTCTATTGCAGGTGCGCTTCCTTGACCGCTTCTATAGTTCCAGCTATTACTCTACTTGGCCGCATCTACGGCTGCCTTTTGCTTTTGCTGGCATCGCACCTGCGGCCTCCCAACCGCAGGTGCAGTTATGACAGTAACAAAATTGCTTCAGCTTCAGAACTCAACTCCAAACCTTCTATCAACAATTCGAAATCACCCCGAGGCCCCCGAGACCTCAACCAAAAGAACAAACTATTATATACTACCATTCAGACTCATACCAATCTTCAAAATACCTCAAACAACATCGAAACAACCAAATCACATCGGATTCAAGCCTAAGAACTCTAAAAATTTCCAAATTCCATATTGAACAATAAGTCTATCAAACCACGTTCGAATGACCTGAAAATTCGCACACACATCCCAAATGACACAACTAACCTATTGCAGCTCCCGAAATTCCATTCTCACTCCTATATCAAAATCTCACCTATCAATCGGAAAACGCCAAATTCCAATTTAGCCAATTCAAGCCTAAATCTACTACGGACCTCCAAAACACGTTCCGATCACACTCCTAAGTCCCAAATCACCTAAAAAAGCTATCTGAATCATCAGAATTCACATCCGAGCCCTTTTCAATATAAGTCAATATCCGATTGACTTTTCCAACTTAAGCTTACTCAAAAGAGACAAAGTGTCTCATTCCTTACCAAAATCTCTTCGAATCCGAACCCCTTAACCCGGTAACATATAATACAGATGAAACAAGCATAAAGAAACATAAATAGGGAAAATGGAGCGGTAAATCATGAGATAACATGTCTGGTCGTCATATCCTCCCCCTCTTAAACAAACGTTCGTCCTCGAAAGGGTCAAGAAACATACCTGAAGCCTCAAATAGGTGGGGATATCTGCTCCACATCTCTTACTCGGTCTCCCACGTAGCCTCCTCCATGGGCCGACCTCTCCACTACACTTTCACTGAAGCTATATCCTTTGACCTTAACTTTC
This sequence comes from Nicotiana glauca, assembly GCA_026770625.1. Taxonomy (NCBI): domain Eukaryota; kingdom Viridiplantae; phylum Streptophyta; class Magnoliopsida; order Solanales; family Solanaceae; genus Nicotiana; species Nicotiana glauca. The sequence continues at coordinate 4,885 of MDKF010792934.1, forward strand.
GAACCTGACACTCCAAAAAAGTTACTGGCTCCACATCATAAGTCAAATAACCATCTAACTGAACCGTGCTGAAATCCAGAACATGAAACAGATCCTTAATATACTTTCAGACCATAAAAACATGAAATACCGGATGTACACTCGATAAGATGGGCAACAAAACAAGCTCATAAGCCACCACCCTAATCCTCCGAAGTACCTCAAAAGGCCTAATGAACTGAGGACTCAACTTCCCTTTCTTTCCAAATCTCATAACACCCTTCGTGGGTGAAACCTTCAACAGAACCTTCTCGCCAACCATGTAGGACATATCCTGAACCTTCCAATTAGCATATCACTTTTCTTTCGACTGCACTATATGAAGCCTCTCATGAATCACCTTCACCTTGTCTAAGGCATCCTGTACCAAGTCTGTACCCAAAAGTCTAGCCTCACCGGGCTCAAACCAACCAACTGGAGATCTATACTGCCTCCCATACAAAGCCTCATATAGAATCATCTGTATACTCGACTGGCAACTGTTGTTATAAGAGAACACTGCGAGTGGTAGAAAGTGATCCCATGACCCTTCAAAGTCAATGACACTAGCGCGCAACATGTCCTCCAATATGTGAATACTGCGCTCGGACTGCCCGTCCCTCAAAGGGTGAAAAGTTATGCTGAACTCGACCTGAGTACCCAACTCTCGCTGTACAGACCTCCAAAACGGTGAATTAAACTATCATGGTAAAATCAAAAATATCAATTTCTAGGTATTCCACCAAAAACCCATAATTTTCACTAAATTTCATGCTCAAATCCATATATAATCCAAGTTTTTAACTTAAAAATCATAGAAACCACGTACCTTGACATGGATAACAAAGATGGAGCTCCAAAATCGCCTCAAGACTGGCTCCCATGGAGGAAATGAAGTGAAAATGGCTGAGACCCTGTATTTAAAACATACACACTGCACAGCCTGCTTTCGCACCTATGTTCACTTGACCACTTCTGCAGTTCTGCAGGTGCGGTTCCAAAACCGCTTCTGCGGCCCTCCTCTAGCTGCCCCAAACACCTTATGCACTGCCCAGACCGCATATGTGACCTTGCAGGTACGGGAATTCCTTTGCACATGCGATCTCTGATCCCTCCACTTCCAGTCACTTCTTCGGGCCCACACCTGCGGTGCTCCTCACGCAGGTGCGGTTACACCAAAATCCCAGCTGCTTCACCCCTTCATCCAATTCCATTTTCGATCCGTTGATCATCCGGAATCTACCCAGGGCCCCATGACCCCATCCAATCACACCAACCAATCCCAAAATACATTACAGACTTGCTCGAGGCATCAAATCATATCAAACAATGCTAAATCATGAATCGACCTCCAATCCAAGCTTAAAGAACTTTAGAATTTCAAAGATCTGCATTCGATATTAAAACCTATAAAATCTCGTCCAATTGAACTCAAATTTTGCACACAAGTCATATTTGACATTACGCACCTACTCCAACTTCCGAAATCAGAATCCGACCCTGATATCAAAAGTCAACTTCCGGTCAAACTTCTCAAAACCTTCAAATTTCTATCTTTAGCCAAATAACTCCTAAATGACCTATGGACCTCCGAATTCACTTTCGATCGCGCTCCCAATACAAGAATCACCATATGGAGCTATTCCCAAACTCAAATCTCAAACAGACATCAATAGCATTAAAATGCACTTCAACCCAAATTTATGAAATTCTTCCAAAAATGCTAACTTCCACAATAGGCACCAAAACGCTCTCAGGTCACCCAAAACCCGATCCGGGCATAAGCCCAAGTCCAAAATCATCATACGAACTTGCTAGAACATTCAAATCTCGATTTCGAGGTCGTTTACTCAAAATCCAATCTTAATCAATTATTTCAACCTAAAGCTTCCGAAATGAAAATTCTCTTTCAAAATCTAATCTGAACTCGCCAAATTCCAATTCCGGCCATGCGTACACGTCATAATACCTGATGTGAAGTTCCTCATGGCCTCAAATAGCTGAAGGGCACGCTACAGATCTAAATAACCTATCGGGTCATTATATTCTCTCCCACTTAAACATACGTTCGTCCTCGAACGTGCTAAGAACTGCACTGGAGTTGTTTGAAATCACAGTTAAATACCTTGTGCACCTACATTTGCTACCACAACTCAGTTGAGCTCATTAGCTTGAGCAAATCTGAAGATATTCTCTTTTATTCAAACAAATGAGCCTTAGAGCCTAGGTTCAACATCCTAAATTCTCTTTCACGCCTGCTTCCAATATATGAACACCGTATCAATCACTACACGATGTACCAGAACATGAATGCGTACCTTTGCCGAATTCTCACCATGCACCACATCACCCACAGGACCATAGTAACATTCTCTGATCATAATAACCAACATTCCCCGAATCTGATGCTCACAACACACCTCATGATATCTCTCGCAATGCCGCCACGATAGAATAGATGTGTAGAAATTTATAACTAACTAGAAAGCCAACAAATCATTGAGTCTATACATATGAAAAGAAATATTACCTCATTCTGAACCAAATAATGATCGTTGCTTTTTAATATAATTCATATAATCCGACTGCACTGATCCTAGATCCAATAATCTCGTCTCATCCATTACGAACTGCTCTGGAAATAAGCCACCCCAGTCATGATCAAAAGTCCTATATGATGCCGTAACGTGCTAATAGGCTACAAGCTCGAACGTGATACATAAGGAAAACGAACTCGGGAAGGGACTACTGAACTCATGCAATTAATATCAACTTTCCTCAGAAAATGAGAAACAAAACACATAAAAACAGGTATAGGGAACTCTACTCAACATCACACTGTTGTGGCATCCAACCCGATCCGAAAAACATACCTATGGCGGCATGCCACCCGATACACAAATAAAATTCACATAAGGAGATACACACTGAGCTAAATTTCTCATTACAACAAAATACCGAATATAGGTCACACGCACGCTAAGTGCATAATACCATCCCTGGGGAGACATATAGCGCCATAAGCTAACAAACTCAAGCACAACTGTGATGCGATATTGTCATTACCTAAAATCTGACCCGGTCGTAATGGATCCTATCGTGGAACTAGACCAGCCACTTATTTCCTTTTTCCTATTTTATCAAATTAATTACTTTAGAAAAACATAAATTTTCAATACAGAATTCAATAATAATAATAGAAGTGTCAAACAATGGAATGAAACATAATTCTCGACCTTGGGTGTCAGTAGTCATGAGCAAAACTAATACAACTGTCTGAAATGCAAATATGGAATAGTTTAAATACATCCAATAAGAAAAACTAGAGGAAGATAGGGAAGGAGAAGGCGGAACTGCGGTCACCAAGCAGCTACCTCACAATCTCCGATGAAAGTCTGCACCAGAAAGATCAATAACCACTACCGTGCCTCGAGATATCTGGATCTGCGCATAGAGGTATCGAGGGTAACGTGAGTACACCAACTCAGTAAGTAACAAGTCCAAACTATGGACTGACAGGTAGTGACAGACCACACCTCTACATGAAGTTTAGCAATAAACGGAACATAAATGTAGACATGCTTACAATTCAAGTAAAACTCAACAGTAATGGAGGCAACTAATCAATAAATAGTTCAATACTCAGAGATTTCGTATATATACCAATGCACAGCTAGTATGGTCAATGTTCCCACAACCTCCACTCACAAGTGCTCAAACACTCGATACTGTATATAGTCATCCGGCCCAGGGAATGTCCATCGCGAAATATACATCACTGACCGTAGTCATCCAGTACCGAGGACACAGGCCAATTCAGCCTCACAGAGAAAATCCATATCCCGGTATAGTACTTTAGACAAATGCATGTCCAGGGAAATCCATCCCTCAGTATAATCATCTATTGCGCTCATTGGGTGTGTAAAGACTACGAAGGGGCTTCTTTGAGCCCAAGCGCTATATTAATTCCAGTGAAGATATGATCAGTATCATTACTGCAGCGTGCAGCCCGATCCCATACTATCAATAATTATTCAGCCCTCGGCCTCACTTGGTCAATACTCTCTAGTCTCATACATATGGCTAAGATGTCATAATACAAGCCCGAACAATGATATGATATATCAAATAGCAATAATCGAGACTGATGCATGATATAATATGCATGAATAGGACAGAGTCTAAAATGTACATGAATCTAATGACATCATAGCAAGAAACGACCTCTCGGGTCTTAACAATGTTGGTGTGAAACCTTAACATGATAATTAACATGATTTACAGCTCAACAGCTAGATCACATAATCACAGCACAGATCTCGATAATAATATCCACTAAGCGACACTCTAGAATTATCCAGGTCGCATTTCGCACGGTGCACGCTCATATGTCCGTCACTTAGCATAGCATCACCTTTATATCAAACATAGAACACATCGTTTGGGGTTTTGAACCCGGAGTACCAAGGTTGAAAGCGTTACTTACCTCAAGCCAAGCCAAAACTCTAGAACACGATGCCTTTTTATCTCGAATCGGCCTCCACTTGCCTCAAATCTAACCAAAATCAAAACATAACCATCAAAATATGCTAAGGGAACAAAGCCCACTCGAAAGTAATCAAAATACAATGCAAATCCCGAAATTAACCAAACTTGATCCCGGGCCCATGTCTCGAAATTCAATAAAATTACATCAATAGACTCCTTATCTCCATACGAGTTCATATATATCAGAAGTACTAAAATCCGACCACAAATGACCCATCAAAGCCTTGCCCAAAGGTCTCCAATCTCAAGCCCTATTTTTCAAATTTTAACCCTTAATTTCCATTAATTTTCAAGCCAAATCAGTGAAATAACACCATAGAAACAAGTTTATGGTCTAAAAACCTTATCTCTATGAAATCCCCTTGAAATCCCTCTTCAGATAGCTCCCTCAAGTCAAACCCGTATGAAAATGGTGAAGAATAACTCAAAAATCACAAAGGAAATCTTTTATACCTTCTTTCCCATACTTTTTGCACCTGCAGCCCCATTATCGCTTTTGGGGTCCCGTTTTTGTGGCCCGAGACACTGCACCTGCGATTTTCACTTATGCCCCCATTTTTCGCATTTGCGATGATAATCCCGCACTTGTGCTATCGCAGGTGCGCTTCCTTGACCGCTTTTATAGTTCCAGCTGATACTCTACTTGGCCGCATCTGCGGTTGCCTTCTACATTTTGCTGGCATCAAACCTGCGGCCTCCCAACCGTAGGTGAGGTTATGACAACAACAAAATTGCTTCAGCTTCCAAACTCAACTCCAAACCTTCCGACAACCATCCGAAATCACCCCGAGGCCCCCGAGATCTCAACCCAAAGCACAAACCAATCATATATTACCAGCCAGACTCATACCAATCTTCAAAACACCTCAAACAACATCGAAACAACCAAATCACATCAGATTCAAGCCTAAGAACTCTAAAAATTTCACAATTCTGTTTTGATGAAAAAGTCTATCAAACTACGCCTGAATGACATAAAAATCCGCACACACATCCCAAATGACACAACTAACCTATTGCAACTCCCTAAATTTCATTCCGACTCCTATATCAAAATCTCACCTATTCGAAAAATGCCAAAATTCTAATTCAGCCAATTCAAGCCTAAATCTACTACGGACCTCCAAAACACGTTCCGATCACACTCATAAGTCCCAGATCACCTAATGTAGCTATCTGAAACATCAGAATTCATATCTGAGCCCTTTTCCACAAAAGTCAACATCCGATTGACTTTTCCAACATAAGCTTACTCAAAAGAGACTAAGTGTCTCATTCCTCACCAAAACATCTCCGAAGCCTCAACCCTCAACCCGTTAACATATAATACAGATGAAACAAGCATAAAGAAGAAGAAATAGGGAAAATGGAGCGGTAACTCATGAGACGACAGGTCGGGCCGTCACATCCTCCCCCTCTTAAACAAATGTTCGTCCTTGAACGGGTCAAGAAACATACCTGAAGCCTCGAATAGGTGGGGATATCTTCTCCACATCTCTTACTCGGTCTTCCACATAGCCTCCTCCACAGTCAGACCTCTCCACTGCACTTTCTTTGAAGCTATATCCTTGGACCTTAACATTCGAACCTGATGCCCCAAAATAGTTACTGGCTCCACATCATAAGTCAAATAACCATCTAACTGAACTGTGCTGAAATCCAGAACATGAAACGGATCCTTAATATACTTTCGGACCATAAAAACTTGAAATACCGGATGTACACTCGATAAGCTGGGCAGCAAAGCAAGGTCATAAGCCACCTCCCCAATCCTCTTAAGTAACTCAAAAGGCCCAATGAACCAAGGACTCAACTTCCATTTCTTTCCAAATCTCAAAACAGCCCTTGTGGGTGAAAATTTCAACAGAACCTTCTCGCCAACCCTGTAGGACACATCCCGAACTTTCCTATCAGCTTATCTCTTTTGTTTCGACTGCACTGTATGAAGCCTCTCCTGAATCACCTTCACCTTGTCTAAGGTATCCTGTACAAATTTTGTATCCAAAAGTCTAGACTTGCCAGGCTCAAACCAACCAATTGGAGATCTACACCACCTCCCATACAAAGCCTCATATCAAGCTATCTGAATACTCGACTGGCAACTGTTATTATAAGCAAACACTGCGATCGGTAGAAACCGATCCCATGACCCTTCAAAGTCAATGACACAAGTGCTCAACATGTCCTCCAATATCTGAATACTGCGCTTGGACTGCCCGTCCGTCTGAGGGTGAAAAGTTATGCTAAACTCGACCTGAGTACCCAACTCTCATTGTACCGAATGACCTGAAAATTTGCACACACATCCCAAATGACACAACGGACCTATTGCAACTACTGAAATTCCATTCCTACTCCTATATCAAAATCTCACCTATTATCCAGAAAATGCCAAAATTCCAATTTCGCTAATTCAAGCCTAAATCTACTATGGACCTCCCAAACACGTTCCGATCACACTCCTAAGTCCCAAATCACCTAACGAAGCTATCCGAATTATTAGAATTCACATTTGAGCCCTTTTACACATAAGTCAATGTACGGTTGACTTTTCCAACTTAAGCTTACTCAAAAGAGACTAAGTGTCTCATTCCTTACCAAAACCTATATGAATCTGAACCCCTTAACCTGGTAACAACAACAATAACAAAAACCCAGTATAATCCCACTTAGTGGGTTCTGCATAGGGTAGTGTGTACGCAGACCTTACCCCTGCCCTGGGGTAGAGAGGCTATTTCCAAATAGACCTTCGGCATACTTCCCTCCAAGAACTTCCCACCTTGCTCTTGGGAAGACTCGAACTCACAGCCTCTCAGTTGGAAGTTGAGGTTTCTTACCATCAAAGCAACCCCTCTTATCTCAGACCCTGGTAACATATAATACCTTAGACCCTGGTAATATATAATACAGATAAAACAAGCATAAGAAAGTAGAAATAGGGAAAACGAAGTGATAACTCATGAGATGATAGGTCAGCTCATCGCAGATATATGTTCTAAAACAAAAGAGCCATCCTACTCACATAACATCATCACTACGTGGAACCTCAACACATAAGAAAATTATCGAGCCGTTCACAACTCACACGACATAATGTGGCATTACATGAAATAGCCGACGATGAAATAATATCCAACGTCCAAATACTCATCCATATAGAGCACTATGCTGAAATGAAGACATCCGGCCTGATATAGAGCCCATATTCATACTTAAATTCATTCACAGACCTTAAGCCTATTTTATCATACCGGACTACGTCCATAATATTTCCTGGGTACATAATAACCTTTTTTCCCATAACACACAATAACGACCATCAAAACTGGAGTAATCCTCCACAGTCCACAGTCCACAACCCAATAAATGAAGTGCCCTCTAGGCATCAATTCTCAAATTGGCAATATCACCACAATCTTCATATTTGGTTTAATTCTTCAATCAATCAAGTTACTATATGCCACACTTATACAGCATTCCCAAGGGGCACGCTCCCACGACCTTCCGTAATAGATAACAGGTCTGTACATCCATACCACCGGCCGCACTAACGCTGGAAAGCGATCAAGAATCCTTACTCTAAATATTCAAATCCCTTTCCTGCTCATTTGAGCTCGTGACATCCTTGTCAACACCGAACCGCAACCTTGACCCTCACTTTCAAATTCCATACCACTCACTCCACACAACATACCAATATGTGATAGCACAAGATCTTCATCATAACTCCTAAACCACTAATATGGTAAACACTTCCTCACCCAAAAACTTTTTACTTAACTCATTCCAAGAGGACCACATCAACATGCGAGTAACTTCTCACAACGGTAGAGCATTCAAATCCTCAAGTAGTGGTCTAAACCACCATAACCCTTTCGGGATCCGCCTACACATAATAGGCCATAATACTTGAACACTTCCAAATATAATCAATCACGATGGCCGTTGAGCGCGCACCGCAACCACTATGCCAATTCAATCATGGTTGACCAATCTAACTTCCTCTAATTCATCCTTAACTTGCCTTAGAGATAATATTATCCCCATTCCTTATATCACCAACCTAAATCCGCACTCATCTTGAGTGACTCCATTACATGAGACCACATTGTCTCCAAACCCATGAACCGCTTCATACCCTCCTTGCATGCACATTCGCATCTTTAATTGATGCACCCATTCTGATAATCCCTCTATGAATCCGAAGTCTTTTTCCCTTTTTTTCCTCCCGATGCTACACTACAAGTCAAAAACATCATAGATCATTCTGAGCCTCTTACCATAATCTGCTACAAAAGCTCGATTCTTAACTGTAATGTGGGCTTGAATCCTTAGTCACCGCATTTTTAGATCCTTTGAATTCACTGGGACTGTTGTTGAGAGACACTCACCCTAACTTGGTCCGGAATATAATCAACTCCATAAATCTTCTAGCACATGAACACTCTATCGACGAAGCACACGGCCGAATCACTTTCCTTGAAACCCGCTTTTACACAAGGCATAAATCATGTACCCTTTCCCAAATCTGAACCTGAGTCAATAAGGCCAACTATAACACACCTTTAGCAATTCCTTTGCTCAAATTACCTCTTATGTTCCTTTCCCTTAGGTGAAATAACCCATCCATATGCTAATAACTTAAAATCTCACAAATAGACCACCATACGATCCAACCGTAGGCGGTAGGACTCTCCCACTTAGCTTGAAGCCACAATTACACAACTCCGGAACCCACCAACATTCTTTATCTCTCATTGACATTACCTTTCACAATCCACTACCAAATTTCTTGAAATCCTTCTCTTAGCATTCCATGAACACTCTGAATCTCTAGCAACATTCACATATTCGACTTCTTACTGGATAGCCAGTAGGATTCTTCGCAAAAGCTTCAACAACCATACTACCGCTGATCTGCTCACAGGAGATAACCCATTTGTATAAATTTCATGTCGTCATCTCCAAACATCACTGCAATGCACCATTACTACGAAATCAGTAACCCATCTTGAGCCCATGCTTATTCACTAGATTAACGAATTCATTTACCCCAAGTAAAAGAATTCCAAAATCAAAATAAATAAATTTTGTTACAACAATTTGTGACTCGTGTGAGAT